>JAGDQP010016295.1:0-10283 GCA_022664845.1 Lepisma saccharinum | reverse complement strand
TGCACAAGGGATTCTCCAAAGAAAGGGTATTCCCATACATTTTCTGGAGTAAATATGGGTAGAAATAAGCACGAATCAGACGACTTTCCGTGTTAGTACAGATGATAAACGTAATCACTGGCATCTAACCGGGTAATGATAGTAATGAACCGGGTAACTCTTTTACTGAAAAAAGTAGAGCAAACGTTCGTTGAAATGTATGTAATTTACTACAGTTTATTATCTAACCATGCATTTTTGTATAAAAATCGTTCCCCAGAGGAAACATGTTTGATGTATCGACTAGCTCCCCTAAGGTTATCGGCTGGCTACGGGCCTGCTTCTCTCCCCAAATGTTCAGTTGGAATTAAAGTAGTGAATGTAATCGTCGCTAGAATGTACTTTCCTGGATGCTATTTTTTCTTCTAATTTCGCAAAACTGCTAACGCGTGTGCTTTGCGATCGTCAATTTCATCCTGACACTATTGTTAATGTATGTTAGAGAGAACATGGCAGCATATTTACGATCGTTCAGTTATGTCAATAACATAACGTAGAGAATTGTACAGATTGCTAGTCTAATACTGATATATTGCGCTGGGATAGCGTAAGTAACGGCTGTTTTTCATGAAAGCTTGCGTTGCGTTGGGTGAATAACCAATAGAAATACGGGTTTTATTGTAAGGTAAGTGCAGTGTTGGGTAGTACCTAGGTACAAAACACGTACCTAAAGCATGTACCTAGATACATTTCATTTGCAGTACCTAGGTACCTGTAACTAGGTACTTTTTGGTGTACCTAGTACCTGAATCTTAGGTACTTTTTTTTAGATACCTCAGCTAATAATCGAAAGAGAAATTTATCAATCATAAAGTTTTATAAAATGTTTCTAATATTAGGTTGGTAACATAGATATTGAAGGAATCTTGGAACGGCCTGCCTCACTTAATCCCAAAAATAACAACTGATTCATGTCCAATTCATTTATTACCATAAACTTGGAAACTTTTTACTCCAACGCTGGCGATTTCTTAGAACTTTTTAAGTAAAAGCTTTTCCAAAATTTGGGAAGTAAACAAAAGTCGCAAAAACCTTCAGCGGCAGGGAACATGGAATGAATGCAGATGTAAACATATTTAAAAGACAAAATATAAGGTTAGTTTCTAGTTTCGGAACAATATTTAAAGGTTTAATTCACCCATGATTCATCTACTTCGTTGATTTTTTTATTAACTGAAGGGCAGATCTTGACATACTGAAGAAAAACTAGTTGGTTCTTGGACTTTGATGCAATGTTTCTTTTGTAATCCTATTAGGAATAAACTATCCTTTGTGGATCACAAGAGCATTACAGACGTACAATACTTTTAATACACACATGCATTGGTAACATGCATTATCTGAGACCTTGGATCGGCACCGGGGAGGCACGCAGCTTCGAATCCTGCTGTCGGCCACACTGACTGACGTTTTCAAAGGAATTTCTCAGTTTCACCAATCGAATCTTGATATAATATAACAAAAGTCATGGCCGTTAACCCCTGTACTCGGAAAAGTGCACAACAAAAATAGCTGTGTTGATTCAACACTTCGGCGTCCCAGGGTGGCCACCATTTTTCTGTGTTAAATCAACACAATAAATGGTTGATTTAACACTGTGATAGTGTTAGTGTCAATGCTCCATTGTGTTGAAGAAGCATTGACAACACATCTATTGTGTTAAATAACCGAAATCAACACTGCTTTTTGTGTTGATTTAAAACAGAAAAATGGTGGACGCCCTGGGACACCGAAAAGTGTTGAATCAACACCGCTATTTCTTTCTGTGTGTTTCCCGAAGGACGACATTCCTCTCACATATGACGAGCTTATCCCATAGCTGCCTCTAAGATCCATAAATAAATATAAATTAAGAACTAAAATAATTATATTTTGATGTTTCGCAAAGCATTGTTTTTCCGATTTGTCAGAAATGAATTAGTCCCGTTAAATTATTTTTTCGTTCGAACGCTAATTTCCGTTTTCCTTCACTGGAGAAAGAAACGAGGAATAACAGAAATTAAGATCTTGTCTAGGTTCTTAATGAGTTGAACATTGCAGCTATACCGCTTCATAAAGTTTAAAAGAATTATTTATTTTTCAAATTATTGTATCATAATATTTTATTACCTAAACCCTCACGTATCGGGCATATTCTTAAAAACAAATTTCATGTTAGGAGCTTCCTTCACATACTGTGTTCACTTCTCTGTTTACCTGGCTTCTTCATGGAGTTAAACATTTTATGCATTTAAACATCATTGGAAGTACTTAGTGGCCTATCCTATGAAAAATTCATTTTGGCGGCCATTTTGGATACATGATTGCGACTTTTTCAACATTTTGTAATATTTTCTTAATCTACTAGTGATGATCTACCTTCAGACCAAGTTTTGTTTTTATAGTTCCGGCCGTTTAGGCTAACAGTTTCCCACAACCTTTGTCTTTTTAGGTCCGGTATACTAGTTCTGGCAGACTGAATTTTATTTCAATCTCAAGAACGATTGCAGATTGAATTTTTTTTAGTCTAAAAACGAAAATCAGAAAAGAAGTTCTGATCATCGGGGTGGAAATTTCAGAGCTAAAGTTTTCCGAGTGAGAGATGTACTTTACAGCTTCAAATTTTCAGCATTATTAATGGTAGACCTGATTTGGCATATTATCTATCATCAAAGACTTCAAACCAGATCTATTAAAAATGCATATTCGATCACTGAGTGCGCAAGGAATTCCCCAAAGGAAGTAGAGGTTCTCATAAATTTTCTTCCCTGCAGGTAACAATAGTTCGTGTGCAATGTTTCTTCAGAGAATATATGGGAATCGCCTACTTCCTCTGAGAAATCCCTTGCGTACCCAATGTACAATTTTGAAATATACAAATTTAGATGGAGCAAGTTTGAAGCCTTTGACGATAGCATGCCGCATGAGCTCTACCGTTAGTTCTATTGGATACTTGAACCTCTACAGTTCATTTGCCTATCGATCCGAAATTCGGCGGAATTTCCACCCAGATGATTTGAAATTTTCTTGTTATTGTTTTATGTACTATTATCCGTCGAAATGTGTCGGTGCATTACATTACCACCCTGCATCAAGAAACAATGGACGCCACTCATGCTCAGCACCGAATGCCCTTTATAAGAAAAAAAAAAAAATACGTAAAAAATATATAATTAAAAGCATGGTAAAAGATTTATTTACGCAGAAGAAAGATATTTCTATTAATGATTTATCAATTTAGTATTTAAATTCCAACATTTTCTGACTCTTTCCTTTGTCTTCATTCCTGTATATATTATTAATATACAGTATGCTGCATGAAAATGCCCGTTTTTTAACAAGAGTCAGATAACACAGCAGACTTTAAATAAACCTATTTTGCTCAATAATAAGTGTTTATTATGACATGTAACCATATAGGAATGATACTCGAGTCGATCAGCATCCTCTTAGTTCTAGATATCATTTCCAGCCCTGTTTAGCAATATCTGGCTCAAGTACCTAAGAAAGTACCTTAGGTACATTGATCAACTTGTACCTAGTACCTGTACCTAGGTACAATTTAAGGTCAGTACCTAATACCTGTACCTAGGTACAAAAAACAAGTACCTAACCCAACACTGGGTAAGTGTACCACGTGTTTCAATTGGCTATTCACCCAAATCGCAGGCAAAGCAAGCAACCCAAGCTTCCAAGGAAAGGAGCCCTAATAAAAAGAATATGACGGGACTCACGCCAGAAAAGAAGAGGCTGGAGGTTGGGGTCTTCCCAAATCGAGTTCATTTTATTTTTGATCATGAGCAACAGTTTCCGTGGCAGTATAATCAGGAAGAGGTACACTACGCAAAATGTACAATATGCACATGAGATATGGAAGGTTAATAGTAGAGGAAAAACAATACTGAGTGTTCATGCAAATAACTATAAAGATAAACATGTAAAACGCAAAAATTAGTCCCATACGTACAGTGTTCGATTTGAAGCGGGGATAATTGGGATCCCCCTCCCCCCTCTCTGAGAAAATCTTCTCTCGCTCGGTTTTCCAAAATATTCCCCAAGCCTGGGATATGAACGGATATAAAATACTATTTTCTACGTTTTGAGAAAAAATCCCCTTCTATGGAAACTATACAAATAGGACACTCCATCCGTGGCGTATTTATTTACTAGAGTGCAACAGCTATTGAAAGAAATATGGATACAAAAGCTGAACTTCTGTATACTTCATCACAGAACATAACTTGCCTATTGCTGGTACAGGTGCTCGAAATTTGTTTAGAAAAATATTTCCTAACAGCAAAATTGCAGGTTTGCAAGGTAGATCACGAGGTGAACTATTAACATGAATTTGATTACATTTTTGTAAAGAAAACTACGCGTGTCACTGACAAGTACAATAAAAGTATACCTCACAACTGTCTTGTTCTTTGAAGGCACTAATTTAGGTAGTAATTACTTTTAATGTCATCTTTTCTTATCCTTTGTCAGCTTATGTAGATACCTCTAGCAGCTTTTCCTAGAATTAAAACTTGGCAGGCCCGGAAACTGGGTTTTCCTGGCAATATATTTGAGGGTTGAGGCATTATTATTATTTTACGTCTACTGGAAATCGGGGGCAAAAGTGTTACTTCAGAGACGAATTGTCGCCTTATTTTAGACCAGTGGTTCCCAAACTGGGGGGCGCGGAAGACTTCCAAGGGGGGCGCAGGCGACTGACGGAAAGTAACATTAACAAATGAAAAACAGAAGCAATAGATTTTCAGTACAGAAAAACTACCGGCACGTTATCTTGTACAAATTTTACAACGCCTGATAAGTTAAAATTTGATATCTGTGCTTTTATTTTACCTTCACAAACTTAGGTTTTTAAGAATAATGAGCTACGAAAACGGTTCTGCGACTTTGTGTTTTAATAAAGAAAACTGAAGCAATTTACAATAAGTCTGCTTGAAAGTATAATTACAGAGTGTGGAATTTATGCACTCTATCATTATATCTTCTTTTTTGCTTTACTTGCTAAGTGATTTAACTGAAAAAGTATGAGATACGCTTCCAGAAGTATGTATCTTTAAAAATATTCAATAAAACTTAACTGAAATATTGTCTTGATATTCAGCAAAGTATTTGGAGACCTGTCTTAAACGGATAGTCCAAAACCAATACCAAAATGGATAGAAGTTAGTGTGATGGCTGACACTGTCTTCGTTTTACGAGCTGTTTGATGTTTGGTGTGAAGTTCGATAATGCACATCTGAGAACATTTTCCATGTCCGAACGGTTGCGAAACTTTGATTTTATTACGGCCAATGTTGAAAATCCTGATTCACAGAAGTGGACGAGAATTGAATGACGACTTGTATGGCTCTCTTTGCCACGTGTGGATACACGGGAAGAAAACAAATCCAAAATTCTTCCACTGGCATTGAATGAGATTGTTCTTTGGCACTTGAATCGCACTCAATAAACTCCTCCTGAATCTCGTCTGAAAATATATGATCAACGGTGAAAGTACTTCTTGTTAGTTTATACTGGCAGTCGTCCACACATGTCAGGAAAATATAGTTTGAATTCATCACGAAGCATTTCCAAATGTGCAATGATAGTGTCTCTCCACTCCGCTAGATGACACTCGTTGCTGCCAAGCGTTTCATTCAATCGAGGAAATGAAAAATTGGGTGTAGGAGCGTTAAGACGATTTTTATACAATTGAACCTTTTCCAAGAAAGCATTTATCGCGTCGTAAGAAGTTAGTATATTGCAGTTTCTACCTTGTAGTAAAGATAAAATATTTTTTCTTTTTTTTTGCTGTAATAGCACTATGGCTTACGCCCTTCCCGATTCTACCTTGTAGTTGGAGATTGAGATTATTCAATATTTCAAAAAAGTCTGCAAGGTAAGCGAGGGGAAACACAAATTTTTCATCAGTAAAGCAATCATGAAGTTCAACTTTACCTACGCTCATAAGAAGTACTTCCACTTCCGACTTCAGTTCGTACAACCTGCTTAACATATTTCCCTTCGACAGCCATCGAACTTCGGTATGGAAATGTAAGATCTTGTGTTCGGCACTGATATCGTTACACAATGCTTCCAAGACACGGTTATTTAGAGCACTTGATTTTACAAAATTAACTACTTTAATAGCCACTTTTGGTGCACAGTTCAAATTTGTTGGTAAAGTTTTCGAAGCTGACGCTTGATTGTGGATCATGCAGTGAGAGCCAATAATTGCAGGGTTCTCTTTGGCAGGCCTTATGAAGCCAGATCGGGAGCCTAACATCGCTGGTGCTCCGTCAGTACAGATTCTTACAACTCTGTCCCAAAATAAATTATTTTAAACAAAAAAGTTACAAATGGGAGAAAAACATCAGCCATCTACTCCCTTCCCTCAGAACCTTTAGATGTCGTTTCCAAACATTTTGAGAACAAGAGTTCTTCCATCAACTTCTTATCATTTACAAATCGACAATATACTATCAACTGACAATACTTAGCAATATCAGTGGAATCATCGGACTGTAAAGCAAAAAATGGAGAGCTTTTAAGCTTTTCAGTCATCTGATTTTTTTTATTTCTGAGGGCATCAAGTCTTCACACTATTATCTGACAGCGATATTTTATCCATCTTTGCCTTACTTCCCGCCCCAAGGACAATGTTAGTCGCTTTAAGCAAGCAAGGTTTGACAAGAGTCTCTCCAATAATATGAGGCTTTTTGTCTTTTACTATTAAGTAGGTAAGCTTGTATGATGCTTCCAGCACATTTTCATTCTGTTGTTGAAATGTTCCAATGCAGTCCAACTTCATATGTTTCAGAGTGTTTCTTTTACCAATAATAATAATAATAATAATAAAAATTAGGCCTGTCTTTAAGAGTGGAATGCGTTTTATTTCAATGTCGTTCCAATCGACCCGGGCGTAGCGCGCCGTTGCTCAGAATATTATGGCACACAACACACTGTGGTAATTAGACACCATCGCTCTCGATATATGTAAATTCATACTTGATGTAGTCTTCATTGTTCAATCTTTTTAAAAACTGGAAGTCGACATATCGCTTGAAATGCAGTAGCAATTTAAAAAAATGCAGCTGCTGTCAGAAGCACAGGACGTGAATCTAAACTCCTCAGAATTGCAACTAGAACAGGGAACAAGTTAAATAATAATAGCTTGCGAAAAAAAAAACACGATATCAAAGAAATTGCCCGGTCGTTGATTATCAGATTCAAAGGAATATAGTGTGTTGTTGCCAATCAGTCAAACTGGAAATTGTTTTAATTCCGCTGAAAATGTTATTTCATCTCTCCGCCTCATTTGTTTTTCCTATTAGCAATGTCCATTGTGGCACTGATTTATTTTATTGCTATTACTGTAAGTACTGTCTCCGAAACATATTTAATAATAAATATTTTAAAAAAAAAAACACACACACACACAACTTTTCGACACAAATAATATACCTGTGTAAACTACATTCGTAATTTCGTGTCTCAAGACTTGCACAATGTAGGCCCTATATACTTGATAGTTTTACCAATTTCTTTTGGGTTATTCGTTACGTTCTCATTTTGTTTCGAAAAAGCCGCTGATCACAAAACGAACGTCATGTGTTGTGAAATGAAAACAAAACCGATTCCAGTTTTTTTTTTATTTTTTGTAAAATAAATACATATAAGTTAGTAATTTATTTTCAGGTGGTTTCTTTCAAATTTGCCGTTTTTCAAGTGGTGTATTTTGATTTCGATGTTGCACTAAAATAGTGTGCGAAACCATTTACGCTATTCCAAATAACCACAAATTATTGTGGGGGGCGTGGATTTTTATGGATTTACGAAGGGGGGCACCATACCAAAAAGGTTGGGAACCTGTTTTAGATATACCCAAAATTAACACATTAACGTCCTCCCTAAAGGATCTGTGGCCTTCGTCATAACTTATAAGCAATTTTGCCTCACTGTCGTACTTGCGTTGAAAGGTCTTTCAGTATAAAATTGGGATTACTTCTTACGTACATTTCATCTGCAGCCCGGAAGAACTGCACTTACTTTTACACGTTATTTCCTCTATTAAAAAGTGAAAACCTTAAACAACAACTTCACTTTATTTAGTGGCCAGAATACAAGAGCAGTTCTAGGTTATAACCTCTGCAAAAATAATTTATCGAGTTATCTCCTTATTTTTATTTTGAAAATCATATTTGCATCCTCGTACGAGAATTCTTCTATGTCTGGCAACTCTGCATTAATGGGTAAAAGAATAAACAGTAAACATCACCGGTAACGAACAGGTGACAAATGGAAGGTAGCTGCAACAGGTTACGTGCGACAGTAAACAAAATTTGCTGGCAAGCTCTGCATATGGCACTCAATGTTTATACATTACACAAAAGTGAATGAAATTAGCTTCATTACAATATCAACTATTGTTTTCCTACAGTACATCTTGTCTGAACACCTTCCTTGATATATTATTTAAATCAGTGTCCTATTTGTACTATTTCCAGAAAAGGTAATTAGTTTCCTCAGAACATAGAATACCGTAGTTCATATCCATTCATTCTCCAGGCTTGGGGTATATTTTTATGAATAGATTCAGAGATGTTTTTGCAGAGAGGGAAGGGGGAATCCCAACCATCCCCCGCTACAAATCGAACACTGGTTTAAATATTATTGCAGTTTTAAATAATCTACCTACCCCTGATTGAAATACCTTTTTTTTCTTTTTGCTTTTCCCTAATCCCTACCCTATGTTATGATTGGTGGCAGCGTTGCCAAACTTCAAAACGTATATCCATCCAATGTGTTCACTCTGGTTGTCGCAGAAGTTTCGAGCCGAGGCTCCTGACTTCAATCTTCAATTGGCAGGGTAAGTAAGACGTGTGCAACAATGGAAAGACGGGGCAGTATGCACCCTGTACGTAGTAAAATACCAATAGAAGCTGTTGGACACAAGTTGGACGATGGATATGTCTGCACGGCGTTGGTTACGTAAGATCAGGAGCGTTTGACGCACCGAGAACAAAGCGGAATTAAGATATACAAGAGCAAAATGCACAGTATGTGATACGGTGTGAGTGGTATGAGAATGAACTGATACGAGAAGCTTTAGTTCAGTCTGGGGCGTTTGTAGCAGTGGCGTCGGGT
Organism: Lepisma saccharinum; assembly: GCA_022664845.1. NCBI lineage: Eukaryota > Metazoa > Arthropoda > Insecta > Zygentoma > Lepismatidae > Lepisma > Lepisma saccharinum. The sequence goes on along the minus strand of JAGDQP010016295.1, from coordinate 1,124 downwards.
GTCGGCCGTACCGATGGTGGAGATATGGGGGTGGGGGCTAGTTTGGATTCGAAGCCAGAAGGCAGCCTGGATGGTTCGAAAGAAGTCTTGGTACGGCCAGGGCAGGTCTGTATCGTCATGGAGCTGGACGGTCCTGGTGCCTCTGTTGCCACTAGCCGGTCGCCGAAGTAATTCCTAGCAGATTTGGAAATGGTAATAACAATTCACCAATTTGCAGTCTTAACCTAGTTGCAAGAAAAGAAAAGACCAGCCTGAGGGCTGCTAGGTTACTTTTTGACTCTGTATCTAAAAAGTCAGAGTCATTATACCAACGTGTGTGCCCTATCTATAGAGATAAATCGCATTAAATAAAATTAAAATAAACAATATAGTACTGACATATTAGGATGGTAGCATAATAATAATTTTCATATTCACCACAAAATGACTGATCCATGTAATAGTGGATCTGTCATTAGCAATAATAATAAATAATGTAAATGTTATTTATGATGAGGATGATGAGTGAATTAGATGCTGCTGAAGGGTGATAATGAATGATGATTGTAGATATATGTTTGAACAAACAGTTTTACGGATATGAATAGATAATAAAGTCCAAATGATTATGATCTAGCAGCTAGAATAAAATTTATACATACATATTCTTACGATGTATATATAGTAATTATTTAAAAGACATTGTTAAAATTGATTGAATTAATATAATCTTCAGGAAATACTTTATTATTTACTCCGATTCCTCAATACCTAATCTAATATATTTAACTTTATATTCGTGCGTAAAATCTATGTTTATCCCTTAGTATATTAATCCACATTGCAATTTATTATAGGATGATCTATCACTATTCATGATTTACACTAGTATGTTGGCGAATATGGTTAAATATGAATTATATGATCCATGATATTCAATGAATAATGAGACTAAATAAATAAATTAGATAGAGTGGTTCCCATTAGATAGAGTGGTTCATGATATTAATGCATCAATCTCATAAGGTATCCCTATCTGAATATTGCTTGTCAAAATAAATAAAATTTAATAATTTATCCTTTTAGAACATGGACTACGGGTGTCTAATAATAAATCTTGAATTATAAAATCAATGGAAAAATAA
>JAGDQP010016294.1:0-28087 GCA_022664845.1 Lepisma saccharinum | reverse complement strand
TGTGTGTGTGTGTGTGTGTGTGTGTGTGTGTGTGTGTGTGTGTGTGTAGGTAGGTAGTGGTGTAACGTTTGAGGTAGCAAATACGAGAATACAAGTGATGTTTCATTTACCAACTAATACTCCTCGCATTGTGGTGTTCCCAATATTAAATATAATATTTGCACACAAGGATAACAATTTGTATATGGTCTACTCATGTAAACTAAATGTAAGAACAAATATTGACAATTCAAGTAGGGTTTACAGTAATTACGAAACTTTCCTTATTTAGATTATGGCGATCGTTAGCTGTTTGCTCTTTAGACTAATAAACTGCCAAGAGGAAGCAGTCCCATATTACTTTTACAGTGAACATACTCTTACAGTTTGTACATGTTCATTAACCATCAATCTAATTGTCTTTGACAAAGATAAATAACTTCTTCTGTTAGTACAATTCTTGAGAAAGCCATTGTCTACATACAAAACAGAGGGTCTATGGTGCTTATTTTATCTACATATATTTAGCTTTAGTTTAATGGTAATTAGTAGTAATATTATTCAGGAAATTTGTTAACATAGTTCGTTCATTCTTCCAAAAACACTGAAGTTCAATCCTGTTTTCTTTTCAAATCTGTCCAATGTACTCACTAAATTCTGATCGAATTGAGAGGAATATTTAATCTTGCGAACCCGGAAAATGGGAGCGATCACTCTTTCAAAGTAAATTTTTATGGAGAAAAGATTAGTAATTTCTGCTCGAAAAAAAAGATGAGATCAATGATAGCTCTTTTTCCGAGATGAATTTTGCATATATTCAGATGAACGTTCCAATTTTAGAATATACAAAATATATTAACAATGTAAAAAGAAGCGAACGGAAGCATTTATTCGTACGCAACAAGAAAAATCCGTTATGTTCTTTTGGATGAAAGAAAGAACTTGACTTTGGCTAGAATTGAACCTGCAAACCCCTTCCAGCTATTTAACACTCTATCGCCTATGATACTCGGGTAACTGCAAATTATAAAGAAAGCATTGGAAATTGTATATTTTGTCACCATAATGCAGTACCCATAATGCATTCTGAACCTTTGTAAGAAATGAGAAACCTCGTTTTTAAGTTTGATGAATAAATTGCATCCGTAAAGCATCGAAATTCCATCTAAAAGATCATATTTTCAAACCAAAACAATAGTGTTTCGTTAAAAAAATAAACATTATTTTTAACGGGTTTTTATTAAATAGCTTTCTAGTCTGTCTGTTCGGTACAAAATATAACAAAATAACAGAAAATTAACTCGCTTTCTTCTCTGTCTGTCCGGCGCAAATGTTGTAATCAATTTTAAACCAACTTCTTGCTGAGCTAGAGACTTGAAACTTTAAACATAGTTCTGAACTGGATGACAATCCAATATTAACTTATAACATTTTGAGAAAGTAGCCATCTTGGGTCCAAAATGGCCGCCAAACAATTTCTTGTCTGTCTGTTTGGTGCAAATTTTGCAATCGATTTTAAACTAACTTCCCGATTAGCTAGAGACTAGAAACTCTAAACATAGCTCAGTGCTGGATGACAGTACAATATTAACTTATGATATTTTGAAAAAGTCGCCATCTTGGATTTGAAATGGCCGCCAAACCCATTGTTGTACATAATACACAGCCTAATTGGCTAGAGCAATAGAAACGAAATTTGGTACAAGGGTTACACTATCACTAATAGGTTACGAAAATATTACGAAACGTTTCCAAAGACGCCATCTTGGATACAAAATGGCGGACACAAAAATGCATTTTTCACACCGTCTGAGTTAGAGAAATGAAATTTGGTATGAAGGTACAGTATTAAAAGAAATATTACAAAATGTTGAGAAATGTTGTAATCGATTTTAAACTAACTTCCCGATGAGCTAGAGACTAGAAACTTTAAACATAGCTCAGAACTGGATGACAGTGCAATATTAATTTATGACATTTTGAAAAAGCCGCCATCTTGGATCCAACATGGCGGACAGAAAAATTCATTTTCTACACCGTTTGAACTAGAGATACAAAATTTGTCATAAAGGTGTATCATATTAAATAGTTCAGAAAAATATTACATTTTAAAAAACTCGCCATCTTGGATTCAAAATGGCCTCCCAAATATTATTTTCCACACCATTCGAGCTAGAGAAATGAAATTTTAAATGAAGGTGTACCATCATGAATAAGTCACGATAATATAATAAAACGTAAAAAGGTCGCCATCTTTAATCCAAAATGGCCACCAAAAACTTTTTTTTCAAAACACTGAATCTAGAGATACGAAACTCGGTATAAAAATGTATGACCAAGAGTTGGTTACAAAAAAAAATGATAATTAAAAAAGAATTTTAAAAAAACACGCTTTATAAAGATAGACTAGAAAGTTAAACAATAATAAATTGAATTAATCTTATGAATCAGAAAATAAAAGTGTGAGTGCTCCTAGATATTATGATTTTATGATAAGGTAAGCAAGAGCACCCACGCTTTTATTTTCCGATTCATAAGATTAATTCAATTTATTATTTTTTTTACTTTTTAGTCTATCTTTAAAAAGCATGTTTTTTTTAAAAAAAATCCTTTTTTAATTAATATTTTTTTATTTAATCCCAACTTCAATCATTTTTTGATGAAAATACGTTCTTATCGAAAAGGAATAAATATTTCCGCTCTTTTGATTTACTGTGTAACATAAACGTTTCTCTTGGTTATGTTTCATTGTGTTTCCTTGTAGTTATTTGCAATTACATTGATTGCGAAATTTGATAGCAAGTACTAAAATGTTAGTTTTCGCAATTGCATTGATTTCATTTTACATCTGTTTCGAATTGGCCTATTTTTTTTTTCTTTGAAGCATTAAACACATGGAAGAGACTGGAGTTCTTCGTAAATTGAAACAAAATTGGTTCCCACGGAGATTAGCAAAAGATGATCCGCCAACTGTGCGAGTGAGTATCCAACAAACAGTGTTTCTCACATTGCTTCCTGTGTTTGGAACTATTTGTGGCATTGTCTTGGTACTCATCGAGAAATCTCTTGCACAATTAAGACGTCGAAGCACATCCATAATGTTTGCTGTGCGAAGAAAAGCCAGGAAGAAGTCTCTTACACCCGATGATCAAGTTGCAAAACATTGTGTGCTGTAATGTTTTGATGTATATGCAAGAAGTCATGAATGTACAGTGTTTACTATGGTTGATTTGTTTGTACTCAATATACTCAATATTGCTTTCTGTGATTTGGAAGATAGTAAGCTGTGTTAACTATATACTTCAACTGTGTTACTTATGCAGTCTTGAAATTTTTGAAATGGTATTTTAACATTGTATAGTGTATAATATTAAAGGTAGTAAGCATGAGTTATATTTGTATTTTTCCACGAAACTCTTTCAGACATTTTAACTCATCTATTTAATATTTATTGCCACTTATATTTATTTCATATCCACAACAGTTTATTTGTCCCATAATTTCTATGTCCACACATTTCCACTATTAATTAGTTACTGTTTATAGTGTTTGTCTTGATCAAATACATGATGGTATTAAAATCAGTGAATGAAACTTGGGTCTTCTAAAGTAATGTGTTGGTATGCATGCAGATAATTTTCACGTATGCTAGAGAATTCTACCAGTGCTAAATACAAATTTGAAAAACAATTTATTAATGTACATTTGAGGACTTGTGTACCATTTCACACTGAGTTTTATAAACAATGTTCTATTTTTTGCTGAATTCGGATCGGCATTTTGGAGGCACACAGATTTTGGTCCTGTTCTTAACTATAACCCCGTACTGGTTGATGTTATCCCGGGACTTCCTCAGTTTACAGGGTGAATACAGGGATAGTACACTACCTAATATACTAATAGTTATTTCTTCCTATTTGTATCCCTGAGCCTTAGATACGCCGAGGTCTCAGATACATGACGGGCTTAAACCATAACTGTCATTCTTGCCCATAGTTATAAACTACAGTGGTTAAATAACTTTTGAATATTACATAAATGGTATGACGTAACAAAGTAGTGCGTGCGTGATCACGCTAGGTGTCAAATACATACCTTTGCCAATACACAGAAAACAATATAACAAAAATGCAATACTTACAAAGATTTGGAACACTTTGGAGAAAGGGTTGAACTTTGGAGAAAAAAAACCAACAAAGTCTATTTTCTTTTCCAACCAAAATTATTGGGTGATTTTCGGACAATTGTAGACATCAGTATTGTGTTAAGCGTCCAATCACACGAATACACTCCTGAACATGTTGGAGCATACTCTTAAGATAAAAATAAAATTAATTTTATGGGCGGTAACAGTACTATGGATTACGCTCGTCCCGACGGAGCATAGTCTTAATAAGATTATCGAGACTATCCTTAAGTAGACTGTCCTATTTTTTGCATTGCAGTGCAGATGAGTTCCTATAGTGTTCAAAGAGTTGAGAGCGATTCGCAATTGCTCGTTTCAGCAAATACCAGGTGTGATCCATACACTTTAAATCTGGAGATTTAAAGGGGCTTCTCCATTCTTGGGATGACACATGTCTTCATGTATTCGGTTACAACTCTCGCACGGTGTTAACGTGTATTATCATCAACAACTAGCGTGATGTGTGGTTCATACCCCCGTGTAAATTTACTGACTATAGGTTCAAGGGTAATCTACAAGTCATAGTCCCCTGAATGTGGACCAGAGATGTACGCTTCCCCCCCAGCCACCCACACACACATACAACGATTCCCGGCCAGAACAGTGTGGAACCTGCCAACTGCGGATGACGATCTACAGCAAAATTTACATAAAAGTTTTCGCCACATACTCATCACACATGAGTAGTGTTGTCATCGGTATGCATCCTCAAGCGAATTTATCCGTGAACAGACATTGACCCATTGTTCCGGTGTTCAATTTTGATGCATTTGTACCCACTGTAAACGTGAAGCTATGTGGTGTTAACGCAGTATACGACCTGTGTACATGGAATGGTATATCGTGGAGACGAATGTTGGTCATGACACATTTACATATGTCGCTCCACGCAGCTCTCTACATATATTGGTTGCAGTGATAGTAGGACGGCTGTGTGCTTGAAGACGAATAATTTGATCTTGAGTAGTTATCGTTGTGCGTGGCCGAACTGTGAATGAATGGTCTATACGATATAGTTCCAGGGATCTAAAATTTGTACCACACACGCCACTTTGATGGGAGTGTACAATCTGGCCTACGTTCTATTGTATCAGACCTTGTTCCATTGACATGACCATTAGCATACGATCTGCTACTGTAATCGTTGCCGTGGTATGACTATAATAACCTACGTCACTACTAATGACTCAGGACTACGGAAAACGTCCCCTCTTTAAATCTAAACACAGCTGTCTACTGTGTACTGTTTTTGGATACTGAGTACTATCGACTGCTTACTGTTACGAAACGCGCCTGGTGGATAACTTGGATTTACTATATACGCGTCACGGTTATAATGGTCTGAACTACTATGAGCACATTGTGAAATATCTCACTTCTCTTCTTCCTTGATGATAACTTTCTGTGACTTCTTTATGCGAAACTTTTTTGGTCAGTGTAAATACAGCGTGTTTAAAAACGAATGGTCCGATTTCAAATAATTATATTTATTAATAAAAATGTGGTACAGTTACAAAATAATTACCAACTACTAAATGAAGCCTAAAGTTCTCTCATCGTAATTATAAATGCTCAGTGTGGCTCCCTCCCGTTGTATGGACAACATCAAGGGAATAGCTGAATGCATCGCAAACCCACATTCGTCGCACATTCTCCTCTGAAGTCCGTGGTCGTTCTGGACTCTTACCCTTACATAAACACTCTGTTTCTTGTAAATTGTCGATCCAACGAGGAATGTGTTTGCCCAGTTTTGGATCTGTTCTGTAACGCCATCTAAACGCACGCTGCATCGTAATTACGGACTCAGTCTTGTTAAGTTCGAGGAAACAAAACGCATTCTAGACGCCATCTTCTCAATAACTAAGCATGCGGATGTTTGTTCGCTAGTATCTATCTGTAGCCATATCAAACTCTATACAATGACCGTCCACGTGGTACAAGTCGTTTTTATCTTGGACTCGTGGTTACGGAAATATATGGTTTAAAATCGGGTCATTCTTTTTCAAACACGCTGAATATTTAAAGAAACATTTTTCTTCACAATTCCTTTGTTCATTTTCGTTGCACTTAATTAAAGATACTAATTTTCAATTTAGTAGTTATATGACGAACTTCTCCGAGTTACCTTCACATATTTTATCAAGTAAAATCGAGTTTTCCCTGTTTTCTAATGGAATCGTCGATTGGAAGAAAAATGAAACTAAGTCCACTTTCAATCGAAAGCAAATGTTGATATACACATTGTTCTAACATAATGGAGTTTGAATGAAAACAATGAAGGTTCTATATCCATCAGACGCCGACAAGGTGGAGGCAGTGGGAGCGATCAGAATCTCCGAGATTCTCATTGATATAGCATATTTTACAGAAAGACAAAACTCTCGGTGTGAGTGACGCAGAAGAATCAAACTGTCATCACTTTGCTTTAAACAGTGACATTAACCTACATATAAATTCCCATATGCAGTGTTATAAACGTCAAAACATAAATTGTGTGTGTTTTCATGGATTCATGTGCAATTATACTGAGTGGACTAATAATAATATTAGAAAATGCAGATATCTAATATAAACAGCGAACAAAAGCAAAGGTACTGTGTACTATAACACTAGTTACATACATAGTGTTTTCATAGTGTGTGAATAGACACATTAAAGTAAATAATTTAGAAATGTTGTGATTAAATCCTTTTGACTAAGTAAAAATATCGCGTTATAAGTGACTGCTAAATAGAAGGTTGCTGAAAGAGTTGCTTCATTTTTCAGTTGATGTAACGCCAACTTCTTTACATATTCATTTTTGTATGTTTTGCGCATACGACTGCGCAGTAACTGAAACTGTGAACTACTGATTCGAACGATTACCGACGGATAAACTTCGTGCGTATTCATCCGACCACGCAATTCACACGTTTCCGCATCTAGTTGAGGAAAGGCCTGAAGGCTGTGCGAAAGAGCGCTCAGAGTAATGCTTCTACTACTCTCCGTATGTTAGACTTATTCATTAATTACCATTTACACCCTTTCTATCGGACGGCAGGTTCTCAAAATGTAATGGAGTTTTACCTAAATACTCTATCGGTATACAAGATTGGATTATGATCTGAATGTTTGCGTATTAGTTACAAATGCGCCAAGTACCGTGCGCTTCGAAGATATCTTTCTCAAATGTTTTAGAATTTAAGTTCCCCTAGCGGCGAAACTATAAGATCGCAGCTAAAATGTGCACATTCTACATGACTTTTAAAACTCTTTAAAAGAAACCGTGTCTCACCCAGAAGTAAGTTCAGGCACCTCGCTGGTCAGTGAGTAAGTTAAATAATGTGTCAATTACAGCGATTTTAAATGGTTATTTTCTCTAGATGATGCACCCAGTCTTATCCAGAGAACATTTCATTTGGGGAGAAAGGTAGTGCTACTTTTAGAGATTGTAACGAAAATTCGATTGTCCCGACTTGATATATACCTAGAGATAGACAGATAGAAAGAAAGTAAAGAGATATTGATAGATAGATAGATAGATCATTGCTAACGTTTAATTTTAAATAATTAAAATGATATGAAGAGCGTAAGGAAAATAGAAAACGCTGGTTACGTTTTGATTAACTTGATACGAGTGAATATGCAATCCCACGCAGTAGTTACGATAGAGTAGGAACATTATTTCTCTGTTTCTATAATGTATGAAGTGATCAAATTCCTGAAAAGTCAACACAACTAAAATTACGGAAAGAGAACGTTGTGCAATATTCGGAGATATTCATGTCTTTTCATTTTCTCTTCTTTGGCAAATTTAGAATCATAGAGATATGGAAATGTTGGATTGGATTACACAATAGTAACCCTTGTCCTTATTTGAATTATACAAATATTATCCTCAAATATTACTGATTGTGAAACAGGCAAGTTTTACGTTTTACCTTCTCTTCAGTCAATTCAGAGCTTTGCTCTTGGGTGACTGAAATTTATTTCATGACGCAATAATGTGTTCGAATCTCAAAATAAAAATACAAGCACAATTATATGCTTAATGACATTTTACTTTAAATACTGTTCTTAATTATTCTCTTCCACTTTTATTTATTCAGTGACATTCTTTAGTGTTCTACCTGTTAAATCTCCAGTATAAACTTCAGCAAACCTTCTAAACTTATCTGAACTCTGCTAAACTTTAGTAAATTTTTGGATATTTTTCAAAAGTAACGAATGACTTCTTAGTACATCAGTACGTTTACTCAAAATGAAACCGAACTTTTTAAAACAATGGACAAAACAGTAATACTTATCACTTACCGGACCTGTTTCCTTCAACTTATTCCCCTCCACTGTTCACATACCACACCCAGCGTTTCTGCCAGTTATAGAATACCTGCTGGAACTCCAAGTTCGTAATAGCCTAGAGGTCCCGTAGCGATCCTGGAGCTCTTGTATAATCTGGAATGTTTTTTAACTTTGAGGACTGAGGGAAGAAGAAGAGGATGGCTGCTGCCAAATTTAGCATCGTAGTTCGCTTATAGGACATATGTTACTGTTCCATGACTTTAACCTAGAATCCTGCATCCACTGTGCAATTATGTGGTAGAAACTCCGAACGGAATATTCGCTGCCATTCAAGAAGATTAACATCACTGAACATGAGACTTCTTCCTTCCTGCTTTTTTGGGACCTGGTAATCCGACCCACTGGGATGATTATACCCTCTTTTCCACATCGTACCATTGCATTAAAATTGTATCACCAGTTATCACCAGCGAAGTGGATTTGGGTCGATATTCGCTCGGCGTAAATCTCTTCAGATTTCATAACACGGTCATATCTTTTGTTCTGCTGTGAACACACTTGACACAAACTTAACAACAATCCGTCGTATCTGTAGTACTTCTGTGTTCGTGACATGAACCTCCACTGACGTTCAGTTCAGCAACAACTTCACGTACGGTTAGACAATGGTTTGCATGGATTACGTCCCGCACTCTTTCCTACTTGATTGATGTCGATAAATATGGACAACCGTCCAGATTTCGAGTCAACCGTGGTGGAAGTGCAACCCGTTTTGAAACGCCTGTACGATTCCTAACATTGTGTTAAACTGAAACAATCCTTGCCATAAGATTAGTGTAATATATGGAGTGTCTCTGTGAAAGATTTGTACAATTTGACACAGAATTTCACACATACTTACTGTTCTTTTAGCACTAGGTTTGAAAACTGTGCCAGTTAATATACAAGGACACCGCTAGGCACCGCCGTTGTCATCCATGTATTTATCCACAAAATGTACAAGAAATGTTCTGTATCTTTTAAAACAGACTTTGTGTATTTGAAAACTTTTCATTGGACTTCACGCATATGATAAGCAATTTGTAGATTATTCTTAACTGAAACTAAAGAAATATGTGTAGTAGAAATATATAAAAAAAATCTATGAAGTAAAAGCTTCCACGCTAAATATGTTTCCATTCAGATATCTTTTGGAGTTTACACATTCAAAATCCTACAGACAAGTGCGGCCAATGAGCTGAATATCGAATTCCTAACAAGCTCTAAAGTATCGTTGGTCTGATGGATATCGTGTCAGTCTTTTGTGCCTATGGTCGCGAATTTGAACCCTAATAAAGTCATTTTTCTTGTAAAAAAAAAAGTAAACTGTTTTAATGAGTAGGAAGCTGGCACACACAATTGTCTATTATTAAAAAAAATATTTTAAATTATTTTTTAAATAATACAGTTTTTTAAATAATATATTTTTTAAGTATCATGTCTGCTTGTATGTGTGCGTTTCTTCTACCACGATATATTCAAATTGGACTTAATATTTATGTTCTGTAATTAACATTACGCACATTGAATTGACAATGAATGTGAATTTTATTTATGGCCTTTAGGCATCTAAGACTCAGGCCGGGATAAAGAAGGGAAAAGGATTCGGAAAGATGTTGGCCTATGTTGAAGGTGCAATCCTGACATTTGCCTGATGTTACTGCGGAAAACCCTCTATCAGGATGGTCCGCCGCTGGGATCGAACCCACGACCTCCCGAATGCTACGCCAACGCTCTACCACCGAGAATTGACAACGAAGAATGCGCGGGGGTATCTTAATATTCTTGACACCCAGTATAGTATATCCGTATATTCACATCTACTGTGTATGATTTGTGTGAATTGATTTTTGTTGTTTACGCATAACACAAATAAACAAAAATTGCCTAGGATAGGATGGGTTAAAAGCATCCTGGAAAGATTTGTTTCAAATTATTTTAAGGCCTTTTAAGGCATATGAGGACCGAACCGGGATAGGGCTGGGAGAGTGTGTTGGAAGATAGACGGCCAGGGCCTATTTATAGGTACCAGTACAGCGTTTGCCGGGTATGGGTGAGGAAAACCTTAGTTACAATGGTCGACCGCTGGAATCGATCCCAGGTCTTTTCGAATGTTCTAGAACTTTTTGAAACGTTGTTCACCCTAAGCGCGCTTTATTTGTTCAATTTTATATACCTTTTTAACCTGTATAGACTGATATAGTTATAATTAAGTTAAAAGCACACACACAAATACTCATACCTGAGGGTACCACTAACTAGGAACACTCCCGAGATGACAATGTGGAACAAGTGCAATTTTGGCCATTGGCAAATCCATGGTCCACTAACCAAAAAGGCATCAGACAAATTTCTACGCCCCGCACTCAAAGGTTGGGGATGAAGATAGTAAAATGTTTGGAAATCATCGTTCCTGCAACGTCATAGTGACAGGTTCCGACGCCATCTACTGTAAATAGAATGACCAAACCAATATTTGCCAGATATTAACTTGGTGCAGCGGGAAGACTTAGCCTCACCAAATAAATAAAAACGAGTTCGAATCACAATACTGGCAGGGGTAATATTTTTCTTCTTTGTTCTCTTTCAAAATATATTTTTTATATGATCACATTTCTTATTAATAATTGCTTTGACTTACAAATAAGAGGCCACTGAAAGCTAGGATATATATACATAAACCAGGTCTGGCCCGCGAGGTGTGTAAGGGACCACCTTACGTCGGAAGGGAGCTGGGCGGTGTGAGCCTCTGGGGAGCGCAGCCCCCGGTTAGCGGTGGACATACGCTATGTAGCACTGTTGCGTATAACCACCACCGGTAACCAGCCCCCATCCCCCCCCGAGTTGCATTTTTAGTTACCATGGTTTAGCGGAGGTTAGGTAAGGTCAGGTTTGCACATACAAATAGAAATGTATTCTGATGGAAAGAAACGAAAGTATAAAGATACATAACCTACCCTAACCCATGGTCACTAGTTTTATATAATCTACGACAAATTGAAAAAAGCAACTATAAATAATAAATTTGAACTTTTTAAAAAAAGAAGAAAAATCTTTTTACAGAAACTGCACTTCTAAAAACAATCTTTAAAATGCAAGAAAGGAATTATTAATAATAAATTAAAACTTTTACAAATATATTTTTTAAGAAAATAGAAGAAAAGATCTCGACCTCCCGCCGGTAATAGAACCTGGGTTTTTTATTTCGTGAGCCAGCGTTCTACCAACACTCCATGCTAGGCAGCTGACTTTGGGTGCTCTTGGTGCTGTATTTAAATCCCCAACCGTTTACATCACCCACTTCTGCCAAAAGCACTTTGAACGCAGAATTTCTAATAAATTTATTTTTATTCTTACCGGTTGGGATTGGCGAAGAAGTGCACCGACAGCAAGTGGAATTTAATTTCTGGAAAGATAGTTCTGAAATCTACGATATATGTATATATAAACCGCTGAGCTTAGCGACTTTAATGGCTGCTTTAACAACATATTTGTTATAGTTTGTGTAGCTAAGTGGTTAGAGTGACAGAGTCTCATTCGAAAAGTTTCTGGATCGATTCCACGAGCGGCTTCCCAAATATTTTCTTCTAGGAATTAAGCCCTGAAAATGATGTTCGCGATAGCTACTGAAAGAGATTTATCCCGCACAGGGAGAAAAACACAAGACAGAGTGAAAAGGGGAAGGGGAGACAGGCGCAGCCTGTGTATTTATAAGCGTTGAAATTTCGTTTATATCCATGTCTTGTGCTATTTTTCTTTCCCTCTTTCCTTGTTTCTCTTCTCTTTTTTGCTCTTTACTCATCTTCTTCCATGCCTTCTCTTTCTTTTTTCTTTCTTTCTTTCTTTCTTTCTTTCTTTCTTTCTTTCTTTTTCTCTCTCTCTCTCTCTCTCTGTGTATGTGTGTGTGAACAATGCATAGTGACGATTCCTGCATGATGTCCATATTATCATTTTCCTTTTCTTTGCATTAACTCGTATCTCTTAAACTTAACGTGAATGGCATTTCTATCTATCTATCTCGTGGTTCTCTAAATGGCGTTGAACGAGTCAATTCTTTCTTGCTCCAAATGGAGGAATATCCTGGCATGCCATGTTTTGGAGTATACGTATTTGTACTGTCATGTTGGTTCTCTAACTATGAGGCGTACGTTGCAACAATTTTCCTGGAGGAAAATTCTACTATTTCTTACAATTCCAACCTCCATTTACTTCTGTAAGTAAATGTACATCATCGTTCCGTTGAACACAGTTTCGACTCATAGATGTAAGATATAAATTCTAAACACATAGGGGCCTATATCAGTGGAAAACTTATACTAAGTGTAATTTCTTTACAAATTAGAAAATAATATAAATTATAGTATCGTAATACATAGGAAGCTTAATTTGTTACAAGAAACTATATTCCTGGTTTTTGATCATCTATTGTCTTTACAACTCTTTTAATGAGTCATGAATCATATTGCAAGAAATGTACAAAAAAATAATTAAAAGAAAATAGACAAGATCTTTGAACAGTAATGAATGACTTGAAAAAACAATTTCCAAAAACCTGATATACTGTAATTCAATTCCCTATTCACTTCGTTCTCCTGGTAGGGAACTATACATTTTATTCCGAACAGCTCTTTACGTAACATTAACAGATCTTGTTCACTTATTTTGTGCTTTACATACTTGTAATAACTATGATAGGTAATTTTCATGATACGCTGTTTTAAACGTATGTCTTCTAAGAACTATGCCAATACCCAAATGCCTTGTTCGGTACTGATTTTGGTCTGATGAGGTCGTAGACATGTTATATTCTCCAATTTTATAACAAAAATTGACATGGTTACTTTTTCGGAGTAACAAATGTTGTTATACATTCTAAACAGTTTCTATATCTCTAAATAGATCTCGAATTCCTGAATCTCAAAAGCAGTAACTAGATCTGGTAGCATACTTATAAGCTTTCCATGAGACTTCCTGTGTCGACTTTAATAGTGCATAATGCGGGCGAAGGACATTAGTAAACGTCATCTTCAAGATGCGCTGACGTTTATACATCGAATTAAATACATATGTGCCGTGTTCCATTTTATGGGAAAGTAATGTTATATGATCTCACTGACTTTCAAATATCCTCTGCAATTGGGAGATACAATACTCGCCCACCAAGCGGACAAAACGCAGTTGGTAGTGCGTTGGATTAGTTTTCGGAAGGTTCTGGAAAAGGTTCCAGTGGTCACCCATCTTGGTGGAGTTTTTCTCATGGTTTCTTCTCAGTCATATCAGCGAAATGTTGCGATGGTACCTTCAAACTAGGCTCTTTTCGTCTTGCTCCCCACCTCCTCTCCGCCACCCTATCCTGGCCTGACCCAAAGTTGCCTGCAGACCATACTGATGTAAACACAAAATTCATGTATCCCATTGTTTAAAAAAAAACATTCTGGTTTTCCGAACTAGTAATGATGCGACCAAAGAATCCTGTGTGCGTGGGTGTGCTTGGGAGAGTTATGAATGATTTTCTATTTAAATGTCAAAATGTAGGAAGCAGTACATTTACCTTTATTTACCTTCAGTATCTGTATTTCAGCCTTTTCTGTCAAAGGCCATTCAACACATATTCTTCTCGCTTCACAGAAAACGGCTGCTTTCTATTTTACATTTCATTTCCGCTTTCGTGGTTGGTCTTTTTGATCATTGTGAAAACCACGCAACGTACAAATCTCTGCTGCAATTAATAAGTCCTAGTATTTTTAACGTTTTGAAGAAAAGTATAACATATTACCACAGACACGTGAATAAATAACACAACGCATTATCAGAGAAGATTCCCCATACTATTAAAACTTGTATATCCAAAAACAACATTCTTATTGACAAGTTTTACCTAATAGTAATACAAAGTTAACTTAAACTAAGCTAAAGTGATTCAGCGGGGCAATGCTTGGCTGCTATTGAAGTAATGAAACTTCTTTTTTAAAAAAACTATAAAGTTCACTAAGTGTAATAGGAAGATCCATACATAGTTTCGAGAGGGGCGACTTTTCAATATAAACAGCGTAGACATATTTTGCAGTAATATTATTTTAATACTTTCTTGTTCACTGCTTTGACGAACTTCGATTTTTTTTTCCTTTGCATATTTTACCATCGAACTGTCAGATATTTTCTCTTTTCTGTATCGCAACGAAATATTTAAAATAATATTTCTTCACTATAACATTCAGAAACACTGTAAACGTTTCTAATATCAACATGATGGTGGGTTTTGTTTGTTCTCTTTGTACCCTTAAAATCATAATAATTACAGACGACAGATACCAGTAAGGAGCTCTAGCGGAGAAACAATTCTGTAAATGTTTGCTGTTTGTCTGGGGTTTGCATTTTCACGCGAACCCTTTGGAGTTTGCTTGTGCTGTACCTTGCCTTGCCTTGTCCTTGCCGTCATAGGGAGTCTACGCAACTAGTAAATACAGGGGATATACACGTCTTTCTTACTGAACCAGCGGTTGCATGAGTTGTTCGTTTGCAGTGAACAACTATTTAACATGGCAAAAGCTTTTCGGTAAAGTAGCTGACTGGCGTATATTTATTTAAATGCTAAATGAAACATTAAACGAAGCAGACATTTTCTTGAGCGTTGAACTGTCGGGCACAACGTATGATAACGAAGTGAAAGATGGTTAAAGAATTTTAAAATCTGTAGAAATTGAACGGTTTCGCTTCTTAGTTTACACTACTAAAGATTTTTCGAATAGACGAGACATTTTGCTCAACCACGTTTCCTATTTCTTTCTTTTCCTGTCTACACTTGACGTTGCTCTCGGTGTGGCCGAGAGGTTATCGCGTTCGCTTTCTGTACCCGTGATCAAGGGTCCAATCCCGCTGGGTCTCTTCAACGGAGTGTTTCGGATCCCACTTTACCAAAAATTATAGATTCCGTACAATTGGTTCCGTAGGTTCCAAACATTGTAAGTTGTTGATTTATGTATATGGTTCTGTCACTATGCAGTGACGTATATTTTAACTTAAATTTTTGCGTCCTGATTGGCGCAACGCCATCTTGCTCTGGTTGAGTGTAGCGCGGCTGAGCATGTGCTTCAGTTTGTCTTCAATGAAGGTGTGTGTTGTAACATATTTTTGTAACTCGTATTTTTATGAGTTTCGATATCTATGTTTCGTGAGTGTGAATATTGAGATGTGTGTGTGGGGTAAACTATTCATTGTATGAATATTTATGTCGATGTGAGGGTTCTGGGAGCTTCTGTTTGATGGATATAATTTATATCCTTGGAATTTTCCTACTCTTCCATTTTTCGACACGCCTGTGTGGATCGTTTGGAACCTCAGTCAGGAAACCCACACTGTAGGCCACTATTACACTCAGAGGTATTTCTGTGGTATTTTTGTGTAAGGTAGAACACGTAAGCAATTTCTCGAAAGTGACATTTTGTGGTACTGCATTATTTGAATATTTGAGTAACGAATTTGAAAAGTGTGTTTCAAGTTTGATTTATTTTGCGTAAGGGCAAGTAAAGCTACCCGTTTGTCAGATTCAGTCATTACAGTTAAATTCTTATTTTTTTAAATTATTAATATGCACTTGTTAGTATGCTGTAAAACATCCAAGTACTATTCTTTAACAGTAAATGTGTTAAATACAACCTATACCTCGGCTCCGCTAATTAGAGTTCAGGAGTCCATCATCAGCCTTAGTAGATTGTACTTATGTGTACGTATCGAAGTGCATCATCAGGTCTTCAGTTCCGGATGTGTATTGCATGTTAAGTAAAGGTTTATTTTTAGGTCTATTGATCCGTTGCATCTTTGCTATTGGATGTCCGAAATCGAGTGGGCTGGAACTGGAAACCACGAGACTCAATAGGAAGCGCAAATTAACATTACAGTTTCATCATGTCGGAAATAATAACTAAGGCGATGGCTGCTATCTTCCGCATCACCAGAAGAATGGCCGTCGAGGGATGTCATTCCGTCCCTTCAGCATATTAAATGTAATTTTGTTTACACAAAGATTATATGTGCTAATATGCTGGAAATGTACAGCAAAATTGGACTTTGCTGCGACCGAATATTGAACTAGGATCTTCCATTTGCGTACCGAAGGTACTACCATTGACCTTCCCCCATTAAGACCAACTTTGTGCATATTGAGTATTTCTCAGGCTACAGAATAAGCAGCTACTGATTTGAATTTGATTTCTTTTATTTATGGCTTTTAGGCATTTAAGACTCTGCCCGGGACTGAGAAGGGGAAAGGATTCGGTAAGGTGTTGGTCATGGCCTATATTGAAGATGTCATCCCGTCATTTGCCTGGAGTTGCCGAGGAAAACCCCTGGAAAAACCTGGTAGGATGGTTGGCAGCTGGCACAAACTCAAGACCTACCGAACGCTACGCATTGAGCAACGGCGAAGCAGCTACTGATGTCGAATGTCAAAGATAATGACACGAAAATGAATGGAATATTTGTATATCAAATACTATTTGACTCTCGATTCGATATTCTTTGAATAATATTCTAATATTTAACATTCTAATATTGTTTGAATATTCGAAATACTGCCATGAATCATTATTCGAATATTGATACCGTAATGTTTGGTAGGTGTCCTCTATTACTAGCAGTAATATTACTTCAATGTTCGTATCAATGCTGAAATATAGCTAGAGTTCCTTTTATGCTACTATCAGTACCACAATGACTATTATTTTAATAACAGATCTCAAACTGTTTACCGGGACGTTCGGGTCAAGTTTTGAACTGGGCCTATGCCTGCTACCCGACCTGACTCGGTGACCCAATCCCAGTCAGTCCTGTCATTTGGGTCAAGATCGGGTGATCGGGTTAGTTAGATATCTTCGGTCAATGTCGGATAATTGAGTCCGACTCGCTCGATTTCAGCTGTGTTTAGCAATACAACTAAAGTAGACTCGTTATCATTGCGTCTGTCTTTGTGGAAAATAAAACTGTAAATTTCTCTGTTTCTGCTACTACAGCCTGTTCTTGATATGACCCAAGTAGCATATCGACGTCGGCCGATATGGGGTTATTGGATTTTACGACATCGATCGATATTTTTCTATTTGGGGCCCCGCATAACCACTCCTGCCTCTTAGCATGCTTTGCGCAGGTTGAATCGTGCACTTTCTAGGTCTAGAATCACGCACATATTTGTGCTTCCCAGCCTGGGGCAGGCTTATCCCTAGAGATTGTTAGATTGCCGGGGTTCCGGCATTCCAAGAATCTTCTATGTTCCACCCGTTCGACACAGCTGGTGTTGCGGAAACGACTTTTGACCAGGCGTCCAGAATGTTCTCCTGGTCTATGTTCCTAGTTTGTTGGAGCATTTCCATTGGAGGGGTTGGAACCTACTATTATATGCTTTATTTCTATAAGAACACATACAATACACATGTAGACGAACACTGGACAGGTGCATGGCAACACAACATAGAACTTGAAATTGGCTTCTTCTTATCAGCACTCCCTGTAACGAGATTAAAGAAAAAAATATTTACTGCTTTCCTTGGAGATAGATCCTCAGTCTGCATTACAATTGTTGTCTCGTCACAACGACGGCTTTTCCTTGCTCAATCTACTCACATTGCCTCTTTCAGGGGGTGAGGGCTCCATATTGGACGGCAAACATTTGGCCAATATCGGTCAACGATATAGCTCGACATCGATCATCGACATAGCTCAATATTGAGTATCGACGTCGCTCAATATCGGTCATGTCATTGATATTGTGAACATAATGTAATTCTGATGTTTTTACTATTTTTTAAAAGGAATCCCATTCTTATGTAGGATCTTTAACATAGACAACCTAACACGAAATAGTAAAACACGTTAGAAATTGTAAAAAAAAGGTATTATTTGTGTAAAGAATATTTTTTAGCTAAAGTTACATCACTTCCCTGTGCTAATGGATTGTAACATTTGTCGACCACTGCTAGCTTGTAAAATAATGTTATTTTCGATGTTGCGTTCATGCTAAAATTCGTAGTTCCGCTTAATTGTAATCATTTCACGTCTCTTCCGCTTTTAACTTACTTTTATTTATTTATTTTGCCAAGAACTTTAGAGTACAATGGCCATGATTACAATGAAACAGCTTCAGTTGAAAGAAATGATGTAAAATAAATGTAAACAAGTACTGTAGAACGGGTTACTCCGTGACATATGGGGTAACTTGATGCCACTGACGGATGTAAAAGTCCATGTACATATGGTTACTTCACAACGTTGAGATTCTTGACGCTAGATGGCAGCACTATTTATTGCTAGTCCACGGACACACCACACTTCTATATGTCAACTAATAACACTGCTATCTCGACACGGACTCTTAAGAGTTGAAACGTCACTGGCATCAAGTTAACCCGTAGGTGTCAGCAAGTAATCCCGTTCTACGGTATAAATTTAACTTATCCTTCTATTAAAGGGAACTTCTCTTAACAACCACATGGCCTCGAGAAAATGCACTACTTTCTACCTTACAAACGAATTAAAAGTGTAAAATGTCTCTCCCCCCCCGGTTCTGGCGGTGTACGATAACCAGCGTAATAAATATAACTATAAATCTTGTTGGTTTGTCTATGTACTTACAGCGATCAAAGACTCCTTGGGAAAAACACAATCAACTTTAACACTTTATTTGTCTGTGTCCTTTCCGTGGAAGAAGGTTATTTCTGCACTTTAATATGTTTCAACGACGAACAACTTCTTTGTCACCAAACAAAACTGGCCGCGTGTTGACTACAACATAAACTTTTATATTTTATCACCAGAGGGATATAGCGTCGCTTTAATAAACATCGGTTTGCCCATATGGATCGATATCCATGGCGAGTGTTCTATGTTTTTAAATTTTAATTTATTCACTATGAACAAAACGTTTGGTGGAAAATCGATATATTCTATACACAATACTTACTATAGTTTTGGAAAATAGGTAAATTAGTGATACCGATAATCGATGTTGATTCCAGATCGATCGACGTGGGCTCAAGCAGGCCGCTCTCCCGCCCGCATTAACGATGTGGGGCGGTATGGGTCCCATGAACGGCCAACGTGCATGTGCTACTGGAGGAAATACTTTAATAGAAAATTTTAATCAGGTAATCACTGTCGTCAGTGATTCCGCCCGACCCCAATCCTCTAGGTAGGTGTCATCCCCCCAAAATCCTCGAAAGCTCCTCCAACTTAAATTTTTTTTACGGTCAAAAATCGATAGAAACCGTGCAACCCAAGTTTGACTTTACACCGCCTACAAACTGAAAATCTTGGCGGAATCTCTGACTGCTGTCCACTTATTTCATTGATAAGGAAATCAGAGGTACGTTTGCGTCGTGGAAATAAGTATATGATGAGAACGTTGCGTTGCGCCTCATCACATCGCACATTTGTTGTTGGAGTACACTTGTCGCATAGCTAGAGGTGTATTTATCATTTCATGTTTCAACATAGAGAAATGTTTTATTCTCCTATGTAATCACTAAAGAATAAACACCTGCAAGGCAATTAGCCACAGGAAAGGTCATTTTAGCTAATTATCTCGAAGATAAGTTCTTTCTGTCAAATGTGTACTAAGCAGCTGGGTAAATTATGAACATTATTATTCAAAACAAACTCTGTTCAGTTTTCTCGGGATTGCTGCCAGAATAGGGTTTGCTGGATAGCTAAACTTTCATTACCATACAGCGGTAACATCTTCAGAGCTGTCGCAGCGCTCAAGATGTTACCACAGATCTGAAGAACAGGAAACTCTGTTCAGGCTTTAGTATATTTTTGAACAGCAACATTGATTTTTGAAATAATGCATTAACATAATCTTGGATGTAATTTTCCCCCTTGAATACTTTTCTTATACGTCTTAAAAATGGACTAATATCAGTAGTATCTAAGTACAAATCAGCTTCGAGAAAATACCTTTACACGTCAGTTTCTTTTTCACATATCTTTGCTTTTCTTCACAAGTTCGTGGTGTCCTCAAATCTTACAACGTTAATTAAACTCATTTCCCGACATAAGTCGGATGACAATACAATAATCCATTGTTACTTTTAATTATGTCTATATATTTATATATTATAAAAGCATATTTTTTTTTTTTTTTAATATGGACTTCTTTATCCTAAAATAAATTCTAGCCTGCAACTATCTGGGTTTGACTGGTTGCAGAACACTTTAGGAATTGGGTCACAAAACATTAGCTTGAGATAAAGTATCCGAACAACGAAATAACTCGAAAAAATTAGGAAACAAGTTTTTTTTTTAAATACATACTTTTCTTACGCAATTCGTTCTAAAAAATAAAAAAATAATTTTGTTTATACATAACTAAAAAGAAAAGCATATGACGCGCCAATGCAAGAATTTATAATCTGCTGTATATGATAGCGCGCCTCATACTTTTCCTTTTAGTCATGCATAAACAAAATTATTTTAAGTACGAATTGTTTAAGAAAAGCATGTTTTTAGAAAGATTTTAAAATATATATTTTTTTTTACTTCAGAT
This sequence comes from Lepisma saccharinum, assembly GCA_022664845.1. Lineage (NCBI taxonomy): Eukaryota > Metazoa > Arthropoda > Insecta > Zygentoma > Lepismatidae > Lepisma > Lepisma saccharinum. The sequence goes on along the minus strand of JAGDQP010016294.1, from coordinate 7,067 downwards.
TTGATGAATAAAAATGATTTGTTATAAATTGTGCTATTGGGTGCATGAATAGAACACTCATTGGATAACAATAAGATCAGGACACCTACTAGGCTTCTTCCGAATGGAATCCTGTAATTTGAAGTGAATTATAGCAATCTTAAAAATTTCAATAGTCTTCTTTTTACCATTATATGCTCAATTGATTTCAAGTAATGGTAAAATGAAACCAGTCAAATATTAACTAACAAGCTGTATGGCTTAAGAAGCTCACATATTCATCACCACAGTAACAAACGTTCGCCACTAGATATTATCCTGGACAAGATAAAGCCAGATTCCATCACGAACTACCGAGCCCGCGTAGTTCAGTGGTAAAGCGTTGGCGTAGCATTCGGGAGGTCGTGAGTTCAATTCCAGCGGCCAACCATCCTCATTGAAGTTTTTCCAGGGTTTTTCCTGAGCTACTCCAGGCCAATGCCGGGATGGCACCTTTAGCATAGGCCCAGGCCAACACCTTCCCAAAACATTTCCCCTCCCCTATCCCAGCCTGAGCCTTAGATGCAAAAAGGTCATAAATAAAATTCAAAAATTCCATTGCAAACTCGAACCTTTCGAATATTGTCCTTTCAAAATGTATCCGTCTTTTCTTCTGCTTACCAACCACGATGGAATATAAAGTCATCGTTTCCTCCATCCGATGTAATAATGCCCATCTCAGCTATCGTGATTCAGCCTTAGTCTTACAGTATCGGGGGAATCTAATTTGTTGTGTTCTTCATTATGCTGTCTCCTTCATTTTCCGCTCACTCCGTCCCTTTTCCGTTGAATATCTTTCTCAAAACCTGCTTTTTAAAACCTTGACCTTGAAGAGTACAAGAGAAAAAAAGCGGATGTATATGAAAGGTTATTTCTCATAAAACGCATCTTAAAATATAACTCTCCGATTTAGTACCATGTATTGAATATTCTACAAGACGCTAGAAGTTGTAGGTTATTTGCGGTTTCGCATAGAAACATTTGAGCGATTATCTGCCATTGTGTAGTATCAAACCCCATTTTTAATGGACATCTCCCGTTCTTTCTCTCTGCTTATCATTTGTGTTCATCTACCAGAATCGTACTTCAACTCTCACAACAATACAGTATAAACGGTAACCGCTAAATACATTTTTAATTTCAAATTCCTTGACACTAATCGTGAGGACTGAAGCGTGTGAACTCAATAGGAACATGCATTAGCCGATACTACGCAATATTTCTTCCGTGGCCTCGCTTTTGCTTGTTACGTACACCCCTACGTATTCCAAATGAATTAATGACTGATGAACTGTCCCGTTATATTTCATCTCCTCTCTTGCATTTATCTCAAGGTGAAAATCAAATGAAGGCGTTGATCTATTTCTTCTCAATCATCAATGCAATTTGTCCATCTACATAAAGTACTTTGCAACTCCTTAGTATCTAAAAAAATGCAATTTTACAGGAGAGGTAAAACAATCTAACGTTCGTGAGAGAAACATAAAAAGCAGAAGGCTGATTATCTTCACACTCACAGGTCAGGTTCTGTTGCATTTATAGTATCAGTGTATTACGCAGACCGAATATTTCTACACATCTTCATGTTAAAAAGCAAAAAATCAATTTTTACATTATTTTCTTTAGTTCACAATTGTTCGTGGTGTCATCAAATTTTGGAACGTAAATTGAACTTACTTCCTGACGTAATAGAATGATGAAATTTTGCAGAGAGACGTAAGTCCGGTGACAAAACAATATTATATTGTTACTTTCATATATTTTAAAAGTAAATTTTAATATTGTTTTTCTCAACTTTTGTATCCTAAAATAAATACTAGCCTGCAACAAGCCTGGGTTTTCCTGGTTGCATAACACTTTAGGATTGGGGTAACAAAACATTTAGTTTGAGAAAATGTATCCGAACATCGAAATAACTCGTAAAAAAATACAGTAAAGCCTCTGTTAACCGAAATATCCTTTAACAAACTTAGTTGTATAATAACTTGTCCAACTGTAGAAACATTTAAAGCTTTAATAAAAGTCTGTTCTATACGTAATCTAAAAGTGTATTTTTTATCATTACCTTCATTTTTTTCACTTTAAACTTTGAAAAAATACACATTTTTTTTAACCGAAATTTTGTTTAGCCGAAATGATCTCCGCTCCTCTTATTTTGGATAACAGAGGTTCTACTGTAATAGAACCTTTTTGAAAATATTCTTTTCTTAATAAATTCGCCCTAAAAAGTAAACAAAAAGTTTATGCATGACTAAAAAGAAAAGAATGGGGAGCGTCATTTCAAGAATTTGTATAGTGACTGTATATGAGAGCGCGCCCCATTCTTTTATTTTTAGACATGCATAAACAAAATTATTATTTTACTTTTTAGTACGAATTGATTAGGAAAATAATGTCTTTAAAAAGAGTGTTATTATTTTCTTTAGGATAAGGTACCGGCAAAGTACCATCAATATACGCTTATGCGTGTTAGCAGAACATTACTGAAAACTTTGTGACAATTTCATAGGAAATTGTTATAGTGAGGCTTATCGCCTTTTGTATAAACCGGAATATTCTATTTGTTTTTCAGGTTTCTTTCTTTTAATACAGCTTTTATTAATTTTAGTACTCCGTTTAGTAGTGCCGTTTCTCTCGGCTTATATAAACAGACTGTAATATTATGAATTTATCATACAGTAATTTGATTTTTTCTATATTTATCGTTTCTACTTTTGATTTTGCTATTATACGTATATATAATATATATTATTATTATTAAAATTTAATTATTTTATTTTACATTTAGGTAATTTGAAATATAGAATTATAAATTGATTGAAATTAGTATACGTAAATAGTACTAACCAAATCGTTTTAAGAGAGCATGACTGGGGATTCTAAAATTTAAGAACACTGCAGTTTTTAGTCCTTTGATCTAAGTTTTATAACATTTGTAAATGAAGTACCAGAACACTAGTATTTTAAAACTATAGCCAGCTTATCACTAGTTGAATTCAATGATTGGCACAAATCGAAAAGTGGTTTAAAATTCTTCCAATATTGTTCTTTCAATCAGGCAAGTTTTTCGACAGAGGTTTACTAATCATAATTAACCATGAAATATCTTGAAAGTAATTCAAGACCACAGGGAAACAACGTTATTACGTGACAAAACGGACTAACTACATTTTGAGTTTTTAGTATAATATTAAATAATTTTATAGTCACAGTTTTAAGAAAAGAACGATGTCCGGAGTGTTTTTTTTTTTTTTACAATAATTGAGGTCTTTGGACCTTAGATTAATAATAACTCCTGGCTTATGTGATTTGAAATGATTGAAACAAAAATTCTTAGCAAAAATACGACACAATCCAGTTTTATTTATAAATTGACTTAGTCCAAATTGGCATATGACCCTTCATTTGTCCATTTTGTACAAAATAGGATCATCTGTTTGTTCTTTGAAGAGTCTTTGAACAAACTATTCTGTATCAAGAAAATATACATAGTTCGTGTATTACAAGCAAATCTTGATTTAATGAACAGGTATATACAATGCTAATTGTGGACTTTCAAAATGGTCTCCTGTACAATGAAAACAAGGAACAGACTATGCTCTTTTTCTTGTAGTCTTCAATTAGTCTAAAGACATACACGTGTAGACTAGTAACATATTCATAATAGTAATGTATTCTCATATTTCTCTTTGATCTCCGAAGAAGTAAAAATTGTTTGCTCATCTGACATTATCATACTTTACAGATTGAATCATCTTCCACTTGTTTCATCTTTGAAGTCGTCAAGATTTGTTAGGTTGAAATCTTGTCTGACCCTGATATTAAACATACTTAATATGATATGAAATTATGAAAGATGTTACTGATCCCAAGCAAACTACTGAGAGTTTTAGTTTATTAATTACGACATAAAAGCTGTAGTTGTTATGGAAAGAAAGTGAGTTTATTTTCTTGAATTTCTTTGCTGTTTGACTATTTGTGTAAATCTTTTTTCTATACCTTGAACGTTGTTACTGTTGACGTAAGAATTTCTTCAATGGTTGTGCAAGTAAATCTTGTAAGAAATGTTTCATAATCACCCATTAACAAAATTGTTATATTTACTTTTTTTTCTGTACTTCCACAGCCATCGTACAGCAAAAAGAAAGAGTAATGTTTCACATTCAAAGAAAGTATAATGCTATGAAAAGATTTCTCCTTACATCAATATTCGAAACAAGAATAGCGGGCTTTTGAATCTCTTTCAGACGTTACGCATTTCTCTCTCATTATAAACTTATGGTTTTCTTTTCTTAACTGAAAACTAAAGTTTCTTCGTAAAGTCTGATATTAACTATTTACAAATTAAAAAGAGCGTGTATTTTATTTTTTCTGTTTTGTAACAGAATTGACCAACTTTATTGAGTAAGTTCTTTCAGCATGAAGTTCTCAATAATTTGGTGATGAAAGTGCTTTTAATAATAAAAATGGTCTTCACAATGACTTTTTTTTTTACTTTTTACCAGCAACCCCCCCGCACCAAGCTCATTAAATACATTGAGAAAGAAACTCTTCCTATTTTCTCTCCAACTTACGCATTGCACAACAAAAGTCAGTAATTAGTAACTTTGCATAAAAGTACTGGTATTTTATATATAACTTGAATATGTTATCTTCTTTCACTTAGAACATAGAAATATGTTGCAATGTCTATAAAATTTAATTGAGTTAATTCTTAATATGTAAGGACAGGAAAACAAAGATAAAAAGCGTATCTCTTTTCTGTTACATGTTGCCTAACATCGATGCTTTTATCTGCCTTTATTTTAATCCTTTAGAAATACATTTCCCACGTTACTTATTGAATTGTGACAGTAACTAATATAAATTCTTGTATTTAAATCTATCGCAGACTTACTTTTTTGGTAATCTGAAACTTGAAAGTTTTAATCGAAACTCTTGTAACCATAGAAACGATAACTGAAGTAAATATTTCATTTCGCTCTTAGGTGTTACTTTTTTTAATTTCAACTAGTACAACACCCATATTGAATTGTTTAAAATTCTTTTGCAAAAATAAATAAATAAATAAGGCATGACAACTGGAATGCTTCGTCACTGGGGACCCCCATAATCGTGTGTGGGGGGTATCGAGGAATATTCCGCCATGTTGGTTGAGGATATGTTGAACGGTTTAATGGCCTTCTCAGAACAAAGAGTCACTTTATATGTAGCCCGACCCAACTAGAGATCCCCTTATTATCACTTGGGAGCATGGTGTTACTATGCCACAGTGTCACCTATTGTCAGATAGATATCGTAACTTGGTTCTATCAACAATCGGAAAGATGCCTACACGCAAGATAAGCAGAGCAAACTACTTCATTTAGTTATAAAATGTTGTTTAAATTCGATTTCTTTGAGTGTACGTGTTTATTTTTGGTGTATTTGAAAATATTTTTACTTTATTTAAGTTTTTTCTTTAAAAATGCATGTTTGCTTTGTATAAATCTTCCAATGTTAAAAATTAACAATGCTTAAATTGTACAAAAACATACTGACTAGCAGGACAGTGGACTTCCTGCTTTTTTAGTAGATGGTTGCTGAGAAAGGGTTGTTACGGTCTGTGAGACTAAGCACAGATTTCGAGAAACTGAATAAAGAGGAAATGAAAGGTACAAAATGAAGGCGGAGAAAACCAGGAGAAAGGGAAATGTTTCTATGAAAGTTTTAACGTGATGATGGTTAAGTATGGGGAACAACATAACAACTGTCAAGCTGAAAAACGTTTTAGAATGTCCCAAAGAAACTGAATGTAAGGGACTGAAAGAAGAGTCCACAAAGGGAACGGAAGAAACGATACTACTTGCAGCATATTAAATCATATTACGCCAAGAATGTAGATTTTCCATTCTATGGACCAAGGACTGACGCCAAACAATTCCATCTTGTTTCTTCCAAAGTTTCCACTAGTCTATACGGTGCGTGCTATATTACCTTTTGTTTAATGTGCTCTTTCAAAATATGTAATAATCTTGCCTTGTAACATTAAAAAAAAAAAAAAATACTAAGATGGCAACAATAGATGAATTATAAGAACACTATGGATGGCAATGGATAGTCTGTACATTCTTAATTAAGCCGTGTAAGTTTCATTGTCTTTGCTCAGTTGTATATGGAGATATTTAATTAAATATGCCAATGTTACCATTATCCGACTTCACGATCCTAATAATTGTATTGAGCAATTACGGCCATCAGCAGCTAAAATTTAGTCGTAGGTCATCCCTTATAGTGAACTATCAAATTCAAATTTTAGATTTTCTAAACCCGGTTTATAGTTGAGAAGCATTCCTGGTAGAAAATCCGCCAGTGTCTAAGATAGACGGGCCCTTTATCCGTCAAACATGTAATAACGGGACAAACATAAAACATTTGAGAAATACGGGAAGAGCAAAATATTGACCTTCACAATATATCCATGCACAAATATTTCTGTTGCCGCTAGTGGCCGTTTTAAGAGGCATGATCCCGTAGTGAGGAGACGCTCGTCTGTAATTTTGTGTGTGTGTGGGGTGGGTGTCTGGCTGAATGGATGGGTTAGTGATTTTGGCCCTGGTGTATGCGTTCCATTAAAGTTCTCTTTCCTCTAACCACAACTGAGAAAAAGAAGAACCAGACCGTGAGGGTAAGATAGACGGATGGGGAATCCAAGGAATTTGAAGCGAAGACTTTTATAAGCTGCTTATGGAGCTGCGTAAATGCTCGGGAAGTTTCTTCAACATGGTAAAAGCATTTTCCCCCCTTCACTGACCTGCATTAAAGAATGGAAGAGATGAAAGGTTAATTCAACCAAAAAAGAGGGTATATTTCCAGCTAGGCAGAAAAATTATATGGTCCAGACTCCGTGGTCTAGTGGTTTCAATTGCATATTTTTGGATTGAAACTAAGAAGGAATGTGTGTTCGAGTTCTATAGCTTTCTCATAGATTCCCTCAGTTTCACGAGATCAATACCAGTATGGCACCAAGACAAAGATTATGATGGATAACTTACTCTTTCCTGGCTCTT
>JAGDQP010016293.1:0-40874 GCA_022664845.1 Lepisma saccharinum | reverse complement strand
CTTGTCTAAGATGGACTTCGCACTGCTTATGCAACATGATCCTTTCTCTGCTGTGCTAGGTTTTATAATTATCTGCTTAGTAAGATAAACTTTGTTCAGTGACGTATGCTGATTCACTGTGGGTGAAATTGGATACTCCTATTGTCCTTGACTGAAAACTAATGTAGTATTTTCTTAACTGTTCTATTTTTTTAAATACACCGAGATGAAATAAATAATTAAATTAACAAAACACAGTTTTCATTTCTTTCTTTGCTTAGATTCGATAATGCGTTCGTTCACATAAAACACTTGATTCTTTTTACATTTACATATTAGTATTGCGTGTTAAGTCCCATTCAACAATATATATATACATATTGTAATGTGTATGTATTATATTCAATTGGAGATATGGACAGCTTAACCGAGTTCGAGTTTTAGGCAATAGATGGTAGCATTGGAACCGGTCTGGAAGTGAAAACTCTGATAAACAAGTACTGTTAGATGTATTGATTAAATGCTTGCGGGAATTTTAAATCATAGAACATGAATGAGTTGATGTTTTTCTTGCTGTTATTTTACAGATGGATTATGCTTTTGTTTTATTGTTATTATTTAAACCTCGATGCGATTACTGAAAAGTTTAATTAATAATTCGATGTCTGAATCTTATGCACATAATGTATATGATATGATATTGTTATAGATTTGCTGAGTTTGGGTTAGTAGACAGAATATCCACGATATCTGAAATATATTGGATATATGAATAATTATATTACCTGCTTTTTATTACGACTGATGATTCTGAGGTGTAAAACCTTAGGTTATCATTATCATAATAATTGTCGTCCCGCCCAAGCGCTGTACTAAGTCCTGGGTAACAAGGGACATCTCATTATCACTCTTCTATTCGCCCACGGATTCTTGAGATCAGTTTTGAAGCGAATCGGGTAACAAAGGGCATCTCATTATCACTCTTCTATTCGCCCACGGATTCTTGAGATCAATTATGAAGCGAACCGGGGATTTATAGACAGCTTACTACATGCTCGATATATATAAATATATATGTCGATGGAGATGAGAGAATATTATTGTCGATATGCCTAACTTTTCGTATTGGTGACCCGACTTTGGGGCTCGATATAAAGGTAAATATGGATGGTGTAAAGCGGAAGAATGTTGAAGCTGATGACTTTACTAGGAATACAATGGCTACACATATCACGTGAAGCGTCACTCGTCGACATCAGGACTCACTATGTGATGTTTCGACTGAGTTCAATGAAGTGTTAGCAGGTGAACAAGGAATGCCCTTTATGCTGTATATGATTATGGATTTTGTTAAGATAGATAAAATAAAAAAGAAGAAAAGGAAAGGGTAGGAAAAGATAGAAAAGAAGAAAAGGAATAGGAAAGAAAATAAGGAGAAGAAGAGAAAAGGACAATCAATGAAAAGAAAGAGAAGAAGAAAATGAAAAGAGAGAAAAGAAATAGGAGAAGAAAAGGAAACGAAAGAAAAGAAAGAGGAGATGAAAAGGAAAAGGAAAGGAAAGAAAGATAAGAAGAAAATTAAAAGGAAAGAAAAGAAAGAGAAGAAAACAAAATGGAAATAAATGAAAGAGAAGAAAAGAGGAAAGAGAAAGAGAGAAACGAAAACTGAATTGGATGCCATTTTGCAGTCGTTGCAGTCGAAGTTTGAAGCTAACAGGGAAGAACTTTCTAGTGACCTCAATGAAATAACGGAGATAAGTAAAAAAGTAGTAAATGTTGAAGTTGTGGAGAAAAGCAAAGTAACAGAAACTGAATTGATAAATGTAAAGAAACGAGGTGAAATAGTAATGGAATACAAATATAACGTTACATCAAAGGAAACGCAATCATGTGTCATGAATAAGGTGAATTATGGATGTGTGCCAATAAAGTATAATAATAGAACTTTTCAAACAAAGAATGTAGAAGAACATTATCCTAATGATGTGAATGTATGCGTCAGAGGAATCGAGAAAGAAAAAAAATATGATCAGTTATTGTCAGCGGGAGCAAGCGAGAAAAGATAACTTATAAAAATATGTTTAAAGTAAAGTATATAGGAGGAGATGATTTTCAACAACCCAATATTCTGTTGAAAATACCGAATCCCAACATTTCAGGATATGACCACACTTTGGCAAATAATAAAAAGGACGATAATCTTATAATGATGAGAACTGAAGACATCGGGAAAGATGACTTGAAGTTGAGTGCTATGAGAAGCGAAGACAGATGAATCTCCTGGTTGCAGAGTTTTCAAAAGCAAAGACATTTCACAACATCGTATAAAGGGAAGAAAACGGGGTATGAGAGCAGAACAAGAGGTTTCTCTTAAGAAGATGTCTTCTATTGAGATGAAGGAAAGAAATGAAAGACAATATAAATGTAAAACCAGAAAAGAAGTAAACACAATTAATCATGTTCAAGAATCACAGAATCAAGGACCTAGTAATGTAACACATAGAATAAGAGACCCAAAAGCACTAATTAACCATAAAATGAAAAACAGGGGAAGAAAGAATAGAAAAAAATGGAAGAAGAATAAAAGGTGTGCCAAATCGGGAACGAAGGTAAACAAACAACGAACCTGTGGACACGGCAACAAAAACAAAACAAGAAATTATAGGAAAAGTAGATCCCAAAGAAGAATAAAAATAAAAATCCGTTATCAACAAATCCACTCAACTTAGATTTTTCTGGCAGATTATTAGATTAAGTTGTTCTAAAAAGGAAAGCAGATGCTATGCAAGACCATAGAATCTCCTTTCTTGCAATTGATGTCCGATTATTTGTATAATTGTTTTGGTGTAGTCTTCCCATATCATGAGATATTTAAACCTAAAACATCATACAATGAATATATAGTATTATATGAAGATCTACATACCATAATGGACCCTAAACGTAAAAAGTAATTGAAAAAGATGTATAAAATGTGGTGGCGTATATAGAAGAAAATACGTAAGAAGGCATGTGAAATTTGGGAGAAAAGAATATATCGAAGAATATATGAGATGAGCCGTGGAGATATTGACCAAACAATTTTAGTAAGGACCATTATCTTGAAGTATAAAAACAAGAGAATAGAAAAGCTGAAAGCGAAAACGTCCCGTAACTGAACATTGTAGATATTAATGAAACTAAACTGTGCAATGGAATACCTAAAGTTGAAACTATTAAAAATGAATCTAAAGAAAGATGTTATAGTGCTACTGTGCAACATTTACTTAATAGAACTTTAACAACTGTAGAAGAAGGAGATTATGGAAAGTCAGAAAATATGTAGAAAAAGCGAATGCTATAATAAATTATATCTATCGTCAATAAAAGGATACATGTAATGAAAAATTTATCAGGTTATTGTAAAAAATATGTTTACTGTATCAACACCATTCTATATGTACATCGTATTGCTCGAACTAGAGAAGACGCATTGTGGATTTACCATTATATTTTTATTTATTCGTTACGTTTGATACTGTGATTATACGAACACCCAATGGCAGCCAAATTAGCGCAGTAACGTCATCATCAAACAATCTGTCTTCGTTTGCAGTGTCTAGGATTAAATTTATGATTTTCTGCGAATATCTTATGACTTTTTCTGTGGCTATGGGCAAGCCCAACCGAAAATATATACTTTATAAATGAAATACCTACACAGAAACAATTACGAATATTGATATAATAAATCTAAGAAACTCTAAGATTTTGATGTGCTGTGACAGTAAATATGTCCAGTGACTGGGGTCACATCGTCAATTAAGTTGGCCGAACTATCTAAAGTCAAATACATTTCTCCCATCGAACTCAAAGACAATTTAAAAAAGAATTTTGCATATTACTTATCATATTTTGATAATATACAAACAATCATAAACCTATACATTATTGTATAATACTGCGTGAATATTAAGGACAACATCTAAGAACATATTAGGTTGGATAGAAATTGACAGTCCAGAGAAAGATACAAAATATAACAGGGGAATAGGTTTTGTGCATTTTATATTCAGTTCAGTGCTATAGATATTATTCGACGTATTATATGTTCAACTTTTTTGAGTCACTATTGTATTCAATCAGTGTGTTATCGTGTAGTAGTAGTCGGGTAAATATCTCTACATATCTTGTTAGTATTATACGTATGTAGCGAGAGTACTTTACGTGTACACTTTAATTGAACAATGTACAAGCTTTAATTTAGAAACATTAAGCCAGTTGAAGTAAATATTTTCTTTTGTTGTAAGATGAATCTTGATATTGTTGCACAAAATATGAATTGGTTTAATGCATTTTTAATTCAAAATATTCAGTAAATTCTTTGTTTTAACCTTGAGAAAAAAACTGTTTATAATCCAACATCCTGGTGTGTAGTCTCCAAAGAGACTGTACACTTTAAAGATCATTAAATACACGTTCGAAAAGATTGTCTAAGATGAATATTGAACTACATTACTTGATGCTAAATTTTATTTGTGCCTTTAGTGGAGTACAACAAATTACTTGTTAGAACTAATGTTAGAAATAACTATTTTAATTTCAAATTGTATATTTATGTCAAAGAGCATAGGTTTCGGCATTAGTGAATACTTTTCTTAGAATCCATATATACTTCATGTAAAGATCGTGATTAGTGACATCTTCAGGGGAAAATTAGGAAAATAACATTTTGTGATTTCCTGCCCATTCCGGTGTCTCCACCTTATTGGCGGACTGGACTCATATTTCATGAGTAACCCTGCTCCAAGAAACATCCGTTATAAATGGTGCACAAACTAGGAGGCTGGCGCCAAAGATTCCTTTACCGTACACTTTCAGTGTGATCTTAGACCACTTAAAAGAGTTACCATCCATTAAGCATATAATAAATGAAATATTTGGTAACGTGATTTTTATAGAGGCGGTTAAGAATAAGTACGTCGGAAGCGATATTTCTGCTGGAAGTTGTAAGAGCGAAATCCGTGGTGTTAGTGATAGTAGTGTCATTGATGTTGAGCGTTAAGGATAACAAAAGAAGAAAGAACAGATTACCTCTGTCGTTGGAAAAGACTCATGTGGATCATTCAAATGGTGTAATTACGTCCGATTAGGAAGTAAAAAAATGAAGTGCTGCCGATATTTAGGACAGTTTCACGTTCAGTGTATTGCACCCGGTGCCAAAGAAGAATAAAATGGAAGTGTGATTCCAGTAAGTTCCTCAACGCTGGATTCGGTTTGCATAGGCCGTGAAGGTGATACTCAACGATCGGAGAATGGGCTTACTGATTAGGTATATCAGTCAGAACCATCGAATGTCATGTTGTCTCGTTTATCGAAACAGAGTGAAGCTATGAGAAAGGAAGTGAATTACAAGGTTGACGCCATCAAATAAGATATTGCTGCAATGAAATACAAGATTGGACGCATCCAATAAGATAATGCTGCTATAAACAACACAATTGATGTCATCAAAGAAGATGATGCTGCGATGAACAACAAGATTGACAGATTAAAACAAAGTGTGGAGACCATGAGTGAGAACTTGAATAAACAGATGTCTAATTTCAGAGACTAAATGAATAAGCATTTGCCGACCAAGTTAGAAGATTTGGAAGGTCGTATCTACAGTGAAGTAGGTGTCTCTATCTCTACTCTCCAAACCGAAACTTTAACACAATCAGAGTGCCTGGAAAAATAGAATAAGAAAAATTGAAAGAGGCTGTCAACAAAATCGAACGATGTTGGAAAGTAATCTTGCACAGGGCCTTGTGCCAGTACAAAGAATATATTTTCAAGCGCTACAAAGCTGGTCCAAATTGCATCAGATGGACCGATAGAAACCTCTGCACATAGATTTGGTCAAATGCATTAGAGTTTGCAAGAAACTTGTCAACACAGGGAATTAACCACTGGACAATTAAGGAGTATAGTGACTGAGAACAAAAAGATAATAAGGAATACTAATGCTAAACTGTGTATTGCCATTCATCAATTGAGTAAAGTGGAGGGAAAACAACACAGAAAATATCTCAATGACTCGTTCATTGTCTGAAAGTCACTTAAGGAGCAACGCGTCATCACCTTCTGACAGCCTGGAAAGTTTGCATGATATGGTAGCTCAGCCTTAAGTACAAGAAGAAGAAATCATGTACGAGTTGATAATGTTGCACAAGTCAAAGAAGATATGTCAACGACGGAAAGTGGATACACTGACGATGAACGCAACAAACATCGCAGATACCGTATTGAATATTTTTCCATTAACAAAATATATTATGACGCTTGGTGAGGTCGGAGAAGAAGAGAAGAATCGTGGCATGCTAATCGTCATCGAAGAAATCATCAGGAACACCTTCCCTCCATGAATGGTAATAATAAGACTCAAAGTTGGAAGATACAACTAGCAGATATAAAATTATTTACGACTTCCTCTGTTGAGAAGTCACAAAGCACTGCCAGATTGTACATTTCACAATTTGAACGTGAGACGGAAATAATTGGGATCTCTGAAACGGAATTGCTTTGAGTTATTCCTTTTACGTTGAGAGGTTCAGCACTCCATTGGCTTCGTCGAATTAGTACAAGTTCTACCAGTATAGAGAATTGCGTAATGCCTTCGTGAAATATATCACTCTGATGACATGGCATACGCGAGATTTATGCGGCTACAAACGTTGCCTTTCAATCCTAGATCTGGAAATAGTGTGGAGAATTTCGTGATTGAAAAGTATAATCAAATAGGAGAATTAGACGAGCATATACCTGTAATGCAACTCTGCAATTGCATATCAACATTAGGTCCAGCTGTATACCAGAAGCACCTTTCTACAGCAAAGATCCGATGTCATATTGACTTTCTCGAAGCCATCAGAAACTTGGATTTGATACATGAAAATTTGGAAGGAAAACGATTCGGAAGTGGCGATGCAGAATCTAAGACACCGACGACCATCGGAGCACCCAACTAGTAAATAAAGCAAATGTTGAATACGAACAGTCTAACTATCAAGCTTCAAGGACAAACTATGATGGGTCATCGTCAACCTCCAAGAATTCTAATGTACCCTCAGAGACCGAATGCAATCAAATTTGTGGAGCAAGGCAAAAACGGAAGAAATGGTACCGTCGAAGTTTGGAGGAGACTAAGAATGAACGGTCAGTTGATGACAAGGACATTGATGCTCAAAACCTCTCGAAAAATGAACAAAGACGTTATGACGTTTCCACCAGATTAAGAACGTTGAGAGCAGCTTGAACATCCTCCCTGTTCCGTTCACCGCGTGCATGTATTTACCTTTTTAATTACTTGATAGATAAAACTAATGTGTTTAAAAGTTTCATCTTCCTACTGTTTTAACTGTATTTAGTATATCCCGAATATACATTTCTGTTACATCAAATAACATATTTCATTCCTCGTTTTGGTTAATGTTCATGTTCATAGGCTTTACGTCCCATGGTATACAGGAGTTCCTCACTCCTGTGTTCAGGTACATCACCGCTATGTAAAATGCATTGTCGTCTTTCGTTCTCAAGGAAATAAAGCATTGGTTCTAATTCTTCATTCCTTGTGTTTTGTTTATGACTACAGAATAAGCAGTTAGTTTTCAACTGCAATCTTCGAGACATGCAGCTATTATTGACTAGTGAAATGGACGGCGGTCGCGTGGATTTGGTACATAAAGCTATATACTTTTAATTGTAACACTTAAGTCTTTACAATCTTAGATGATTAGATCATAATCAGTTATCATATTACTTAGGCGTTGCTCGCTGACACGGTTAGTAGACTCATTAACTTTCTTTCTCAGAGTCACTACATCTTCAACAGGCCATTTTCTGTTGCATAGATAAAACAACTCTAGTCCGACATCAACCATATCCCTAGTTACTTGTAACCACTAATGAATGAAAACTGGGAAGACACAGTTAAGCCTATCCTTTTATAACTAAAAAAAAACACAACAAAGAATAAATTCATTTAAGTAGCTTATTGTCTGTAAAACTTGTTATAAGTCAACATCATACAATAGAGAAATGCGTCTAAGTGACGCATTTACGAATAAAATAGTCACTAGTACATTTTTTATATATAACAGGAAAAATATGAGGTATAAAATATTCATATTATGCACGAAGACATGTTGGGCTAAAGTCTGCTTTTGTACAAAGCATGTCTCATATTTTTCGTGTTATATATAAAAATGTACTTGTTTTTTTTTTTTTGACAATGTCAGATGTTTGTTCTCGAATAAGCTTCAAATATAGAATCAATGTAATAAACTGTACGTAGTAATGAATTAGAACTATTTGCAACGGAAACACTGCCTCACTTTTAAGATAATTGTATAGAAAATATATTTTAAAACGTGTTGATTTTGATGATGTTGGCTACAATTTTCAGTTGCCACTTCCGAATCAACCTCCTTACAGCAAATTTTCAATGTATCAATTTATCTGATGCTTAAAAATTAACTTTCTAAATGTGTTGCCTAAGTGATTTTTAAAAAAAAAAATGAAAATGATAGACAAGGAGAACTCGGATTTGGTGAACGTTTTGATGTGTTGTTCAGGATAATCTAGGCTTCCAGAAAAAAAATGTTACAAATAATACAGAGTTCAATTGTTTTGTTAAAGTGTCTGGCCTAAATTTAGTCGCCAGTTGGAAGAAGGACATAAAAGCTAAAAATTTGAAAATCTAGTTTATCTGGATTTGATATCTGGATTGGATGATGCATCAAAATAATACACAAAGAAATATTAAAATGTAGTAAAGCATGAAAAAAAACAAGTACGAAATAGAGATGAACAAAAATAGCGTAGCAGTTATTTTTTTTCAATGCACGTCGGCTAAATTGCTCTCACTTTTACTACCGGAGAACTGTTTCATCACTCGGCCATGAGTTATTCATGTGGTGTTACGCTGATAATATTTCCTCCTCGAATGACTCCTAGAAATAGAGAATGAAATGAAAGCGTGCACCAGCTTGTTTTCATCGGTGTGCAAGTTTAACAGTTTTCTAGTGCATTTCGCTTGAGAAACAACTGAAAACTGAGACTGTTTTTGCAATATGTTCCAACCAATTACAGATACATATCAATTAGCCATTATTTTCTTTAAGTAGATTCCTTAAAATTTTCCGATGCTGAACATAGTTAATTATAGCCGTAACCAGGTAATGATTGAACCGTCGGCAGTTAACACTCTCTATAATTATTATTACACAGTAGACTAAATTATTATTACATATTGCAAAACGATTTTTGCAATATGTCCAGCAAAACTTGTTACTCACTTTAAACTGTATTAATTATTTTAGCGGTTCGAATTTATAATAGAACGTACATTTTAAGAAAACAGATTGACTCTGTTAGAAAAGGAATCCCATACATTTATTGCTGTCCTTTATATTGATTTAAAATAAAAGAAATGCTTATATTTATTGGCATTTAATATTCTATATTTTAGGATTATTAATTATAGTGAAGCATTGCTAAGATTACGTAATAATTATCTGAAATTTGAAGTAGTTGAGCATTTCCGGAAATTGTTAATACATTTTGCCCAAATGCCTTTCAGTTTTGTTAATGGAACTTCATTGAAATCAATAGTAATCAATTTTGAAGTCAAGTAGGTAATCTTTCCGCTCCGATCTTAATAAAAAGTCGATATTAGAACTGCAGCAGTATTTTGAATGCTAATTGTATTTAAAAGAAGCTAATTTTTTAATTCATTATTTCAGTATCCTTGGGAGGAAATGCTGGCCTTTTCTTTGGAGCTAGTTTACTTTCCTTTGTAGAATTTATTTATCTGTGCGTCATCGAACTTGTGTTCTATTGTCTCAAGATATGGAAACTAAGACAAACAGTAGCTCCAGCGAAAAAGATAAAAGGCCATTGTGAAGAAACACCTATTCCCGATATTCATCATGACATGAGAATCCGTAGACATGCGTGGGATCCGAAGGAGTTAGAGCGGGAAATACTCCTCCACAGGTTAGTAACAAAGGATAAGTATGATTCAAAATTTCAAACATAACCAAAACAGATTAAATGATGATCCCTACAAGACCCTTGACTTATCTTTTGTACTTTTCTTGCACTTCAGGTTCAAACCAACTTCAACACTGAATGCGTTTTTCCTTTATAATCTGTTTTTCTCTGTGCTCACAGTATAATATATTTTAAGAAGATTATTTATTCTTTATCGAATTACACATCAAACTAACTCTATGGCTTATGGAACTCGCAAGGTCATCGCTGCAGTGACACACGTTCGTCATCGGGTTCTATCCTGGTCAATATAAAGCCATATTTCATCACGAACACCTAGTTCTCGAAGATCTATTCTAATATTGTCCTCCCAACAACGCCTCGGTCTTTCCAAAGGTCCCCTTCCATCCGACCTTCCAACCACGATAGATTACACACCAAATTATTAAGAAAACAAATGTACTTTATATAAGGAATATGTGTGAATATCAGAACTTATTCTTATTTCTGTAAATATACGATGAAAGTCAATGTCAAATGGGAATTGCGTCCGAAGCTTATGCTGTGGACTATTTTCATTGGTATAAAATGCATACTCAGAACGGTTACAACATACGCCGAATTAAATTTCAGCAATGAACGTTGGCACGTTCGAAAGAAGGAAAAATAAAATACTGTAACATGTTCATCCGTAATGTTCAAATAATGGATAATGCATTTAAATTTGGAGAACCCGCGAAAAAAGGGTAAAGGTATCCAAACGCATGATAGAGCAACGCATCCAAACGCTGTTACACCCGAAGACAAGTGTTTTACAACGTCCAACAGACGAAAACAAGACGTCAGAGAAGTAGATAAACTAAAATAATAAATTCAATGGAATAAACTTATTTACAATAATGCATTAAAGTAAAAGGAATATAAATATTGCTCTGTTCCATAAAGTTAAAAATGGCTGCAAATTTGTTATTATAAAAGTCATTGATATGAAATCAAAATCGAATATTGAGTCAGATTTTTCAATGAAAGAAAACGTTTACTTGCATGAGTAAAGTATCGGGATTGCCATCGATTTTCTTCCTGTTAAATAACAAGTAATATTTCACTATTCACAAGAAGTTGGTTGGTCACCGCAAATATATTGATGGTGCACAAGAAAATGATATATGATTTTCTCCTTCATGATTAGAACGTCAATGTATGTGCATATGCAAATGTTGGTTACTCGGTTCAATTACTTTTGGAAATATCGATGATAACAATGCCAAGTTCTGCCTGGGGAAAGTAGTGAAATATCTTAGTGAAAAGTAGTGACAATTGTTGAAATATCTTAATGTACTTAATGTGCGGACAGGAATGGATACAAGGCGGAACACGCTTCCTGGTGGAGAGTGTGTTCTTCATGGTAACCATTTGAAATCTGTCGTATTGAATCTCGATTGATTTTTTCAATAATAACTGGGTCGTGTAATATATCATTCTGGGTTATAATTTCAGAAAAAAAAATCGCTTATCATGTCATTTTTTTTATAAATGTATTTTTGCTGTAGATAAGGGTATCTACATAATATGGTGTGGATATTTTGTTTAGTATTTTACTGTTCACTATGTATTTACTTAAAATATATTAAGAACTTTTTGTACGTATGGCTCAACTGTATACAGAGTTCGGAATGTAAATATATACAATTACTTTATTGCTTCTTCTGACGTGTCATATGGTAATTATACTTATTTCTACAAATTATGACCTTCATGACTAAGAAATAAAGTAAGTGAGTACGTATGCCACTTGTGCACGCATAATGATCAGGGATGGAAAAACATAAAAAAAACAGATATGTTTGAAACGTATTTTTTTGTGTTTTTAAAACACGTTTCGTATAGGTTGCGAAAAACGTGCTAAAAGTTTAAAACGTTCTATTTTTTTAAAATAGAATATGTAGGGATTATGCTAGGTATTTCATCTTTAGTAGACTCTATAACGTTTCGATTCCGTTTTCGGTCATTTCATAAACATTTACTACAAATTGTGGGGTCTATTTCACCAAATTTGAAGGAATTTGCATTTTATTAAAATTCAACTACAAAGCTATTTATTACATAAACCTAAAAGGTAAAGATATACCCTGTGCAACGCCCACGCGTCATGAGAAGATTATGAGGGATGCGGAGGTACTGATCCACATATCTCCGACCAACGGCACAAAGAGATTAAGAGAGGTGGAATGGTCTGTGCCACGATCGGCTGCCTTTACTTCACAAAGGGCCTAGGAATACCAAGGCCATTGTGGTAGTAAATTTGATAGGGGTTTCAGTATATCTCACAGCGCCAAGCATAAGATCACTGAAGGAAAGTTCTCTAGTGCCCTGGCTGGTATTTAAAATAATTTTCTTCAAATGTTCTCTCGTTTGTGCAACAAGACTTGCTATTTATTTTTATACAATCTGCATTTTGCTTTTACGGTTGTTTTGGAAAGGACTAACTATGATCAAGTGTGTTCAGATTAAATCCGTTTTTTGCTGTGCAACTCACTGATTATAACAGTGCTGGAGCCCCGGGCTTGCGACTCTGTTATGGCCCCATTTACCTGTCTACGGTGCAAGTCCTTTTAACATCATTGTTGACCCTTTTAGAAAGCTATTTCTCGGGACCCTGCCTGCACAGACAACCGGAAACAGTCAATAAAATTATATCGTTACCACAATTCATTAATTGTATAACAAACATGCATTATTTTTACTAATCTAATATTGGAATAAAATGTAATCCATAAGTTTCTCCACAAGCAGCATATCCCAATGCTGTCTGGGATTTTTTGTTAATTCGAACCCGATTAAATATATATTTCTAAATATTAGAAAACAAAGATCAATAAGGACTTTGTATCTTGACACGTACATCTGAATTTATCGCAAGATGAACTGATAAAACAAAACAATATTATTTGTAGATATTATTACACTAAACAGCAGTTTCCCAAACTATGGCATGCCTACCAGACTACTGGTGCGTGAGCCCTTGAATACTGATACGCGTATTAAAAAAATAATAATAAACGTTTCACTGATCTAACACATTGACACTGATTGAACGAGGATACATCTGATATCCAGCAAAGATTCTTCACAATGAACAAGTTCCTAATGAGGCATATTCAATGCAAAAACAAATGACATATACCTAAATATAATAAATTTGATGTTAACGCCCCGGGATAAAAACACACGAAACTTCTGTGGGTGAATGTACGAACGTAATAAGTAACATTTCTGTACTTTCGAGAATAACAGGTTTAAAGAATCAGAAAGCATTATCCCTTATGAGAGATTGTACAAAATAGCCATGTTTTGAACAAAACAAATATTGTTTACGGACAATATATTTTCTATAAACCAGAGCTGGCACCTGTAAGGTATTTTGGGAGAGTAACTTTTTTTTTGGAAAATATATTTTATCAGGCATTGCATACATTCAAAGAATAGTGTTAGCACCAAACAAATGAAATATACATTTCCAATACACTGTCCGTTACTAATTATTGATACACAGATTTTCAGACTTAAAATCTTACTTTATAAAAGCGACTTTTAAATTAACTTATTAAAAATATTGCGTAGATGAATTTCAAAAATAAAACATGATATAAGGTAAAGCTAATTATCCCATGTACGATGCATAAATTTCGTGAATGGCGTATGGGTGATGTGGAGGTATCATTTCACATATTCTCTACGTACGGGACGAAGTGATGTGGGGGGTCACTGGTCAGTCCCACACTCAGCTGCCTTTATCTCGAAAGGTGTCCAAGGGTGCCAAGGACCCTCTGGTACTCAATTCTCTTCCACTCAACAAAATAGTAAATTTTGTAGCATTAGAGACAAGAGGGATATTTACTCTGTCATTACAAATGTAAACCATGATCTTGTTTATGATCCGAAAGCAATATTAGCACATCTTGCTTAAAAAAACAGCAAATGTTGATAATAGTAATTTCTTCAGTGTTTTTCCCTTGTTGAACTTAGACCACATGCCAAAGTAGCTATAAATGTACCAAGGACACAAGATAAAATTCAAGAGGAAACTAAACAAACAGAAAACACAGAAGTAAGGAAAGAATATCATCTCAACCTCAACTAACCAGGTCTTTGTTCTTTATCTTCTCATAACTCTTCCTCAACAAAATTATGTAGTATTGATCACAACCTACCTACATTACCGAGTACAGATTCATCTCCTCAATTTAGAAATATTCCCTATCCTAAAATAAGCAAACTTCATATTGAAACTAATAATTATTATCCTAGATATCCCACCAAATATATCCTAGAGACCCCTGCTAATACTTTCTAACAGATGGAAAATGACGGACAAGATTCAGACAGTACCCGAGAAGAAGATAATTTATCCTTTACGCCTACCTACAATAATGATGTTGTCAACAATAAATCGGACTCTAAAGTCTTTGTCGTTATCAGCAACATTAAACCGGAACTCAAAAATCCTCTAACTTCCCATAGACGTGTTACGAGTAAGCTACCTGATATGGATATTACATCTTATTCAACAACAAACCGCACTTAAACTCATTTTTAAAGATCAATATAGAAAAGATAACATTCTTTCCGAATTCAAACATCAAGATTTTGGACAAAATTCAAAACTTGAAGTTTTCATTGAGAGATTCAATGAGCCTCAGGGAGATGTGGCCACTACAGCATTCACATGTCTAATATGAGGAATAAGTACAGGCTTGAACACCGAGGATTAAAAATCGCAGTTAATTAACAAAAATAATTACATTTCATTACATTACTAACGTTACAAATATACGTAATGATGAGGAACCTTTACCACTTATCGACTTTTTTACCCAAGAACCAGAAATTATAAGCTTTCTAATCACAAACGTAATAACTATAGGATTCACAAGATATAAGGCAGAAGAGTCGCATTCCAATGGTAAACCGTATCCCTGCCACACATGCCTCAAATATCATAATGATAAACAATGCACAAACGAAAAATTTGCTACAAATGTGGGATGAATCACCCCCAGTATTCCATGTGAAGTCACTCCTGATAAGAATTTTTATGGCACATTTAAAGTTACGGGTCATCGTACCAAAAAGAAACAATCTACTGCCAGGTAGTTTTTACAGAAATAAGAACAGCACTAATTGTACAATCTCACGTTCGAAAACATCAGCTAATAATCAAACACGAACTTCAGACTGACGAAACTAGTAATTCAAAAACATCAGATCCAGGGAATGTAGAAGATACCTAAATTGAAAATATCATAAATAAAAAAAAAATAAGGGATTTCTTGAAATTATGATGAAATGGATCTCGACAACATTGTGTTTCCCGCATGATAAAAATTATCTTACAACACTGAATTGCGCCGTACTCTTAGCATCTGAAGTATTTCTTCAATGTCGAATAAACATACTACAATCTAAATACGGACATCTTTATGTGAAAAAACAACAACCTTTCACCAAGTTCAATAAATCAAACATAGGTTCATTTTCGAAAGCTGCTTAATCAAGTACTCATTTCATCAAAAAAAAAAAAAAAATAGTTAACCATCAATCAATCCAAAAACAATTAAAACATAACTATTTAAATGAATGCTTAATGCACCAGTGAAACGGATTGGAAGGTGAGGCAAGTCTAAAAGTAAACGAATTAGATTAATTTAGAAAAAAATGTGGCATTTAAAGTTAACCTATGCTTTTATTTCGTTGAAACCTCAAATCCATATTTCTCCCTCACAAAATTACATCTAACGAGCCATTAGTTATTTAAGACCTTAGTTTAACATTAATTTTTGTCTTCCATTTCCAAATTTAATTACTAAAATATTTAATAAAATATAATTTAACAACAGCTGAGATTGTAAGCATACTTTTCACAATTTCTTGAAATAATGTTATTCAAAAGATTCACTAATCAAATTCATTTAAATTACGTTGGTTTTCTCCCTCTGTCCGGTTTCACTGGTCGGTTGTTTGTTGCGGGCTGTTGTTCTATTTCTGCAGTATCTGATTCATTAAGTCCCAACAAAGAACATAATTGCTAAACATTTATAGAAAATATACTAAGGACGAAAGTGGCCGATGTTGGCCACAGGTCCCTCCCAGAAGTCTTGTGAGTCCCTCTTGAAATAATTTTCCTCTTGAAATAAGATAATTGTTTATATGAGAATGTTAGTTTCAGCTATTACACAGAAAATAATTTAGCGACTTTTGTTCATGTTTCTATATTATGTTTCATTTTATTATTCAAGGCAACATCACAATATTTGCCTAGTGTGATTCCGGCAACCAGAAAAAAAGCCTCAGTCAGGATACTAGTCAAATGTAATCCTTGCAATCCGTATGGGTCAGGGCACTAAGCCAGCGACTCAAAAATCCCGGGTTCGAATCCCGGTTGGAGCACGGATATTTGTGACTGAGGATTTCAACTACAACATGACGGATAATCGTGACGGGCCGAAGTCAAAATGTACAAGAATGGCTCATACACAATAAAGTTTAACTAAATTTTACCGAGAGTAGTACAATTTTAAATATTAGTATTGATTAATCAGTCATATTAATTGGTACAACGACGAAAGTATCCATTTATGTCTAAAAGTTTGAGAACTCCTGCCCTAAAAACAGAGAAAAAATTGTGTGCTATCAACCATTAACCAATGTCATACGTTGCATGATTTTTAGTGGTCTAGGAAGCTGATTCTGAAAATATAATTGTATTTCTCCAGTTATCTTTTACAATTTGTCTTTACTGATAGGACATTGACGTACAATACTGTTCCAAATAAAATAAGATATGTTCAAATTAAGGAGTAAGTACTTGAAAGAAGTATTTAGATTAGCATTGGGGTTAAACCAGTATTGGTTTAAAGGTCTCAGACGACTGCCCACCGAGCCCAAGCATTAGGACGGCCCTGCTTAGTATTTACATAGGTAACTGATTTACTTCTGGTGTGGCTCCTGAAATATTGTGGACTCTGGCCTACAGCTCATTTAGACCACCCGTTAATCCGGTTCTGGACAATGAGTCTATAAACGAACAGCACAGTACGCAGAAATGTCCTCACACCCCTTAGTACCCTTTACGCCCCCCTAAATTTTAGAGTACACCCCAAGGAAAACTAAACCATGGACTTTGGTGGGGGGAGTCGCCTAACCATTTTGGAATTAACAGCTAATTTTCGTATAGCGAGAGCAAACGAGAGAGAGAGAGAGACAGAGACAGAGGATCAGAAGGAGAGAAAGTTAGATTTAATGTTGTAATTTGACTACATTATAAAGTGAATATACATTGAGAAAATGATTTAGTGTACGGGATATCATCAAAGACACTTGGTCTAGATTTTTTATTTAAATCACAATAAATGTAATGAACATTCCAGCGCTCCACGATAAAGCTAGAAAAACGAATGAATTGACGTCACAGTTATAACATGCAATCTACTTCGTATGATTTACTGTTCAGTTCCAGAGAAAGCTTGCCTAGGAAGCAGGTCTATTGGATCCTCTAGTATTTAAATGACTATTCGATGGCCTCATTTAAACTGAAGGGAACCTCTGCATGGCGAGAAATGTGATTTACTATTGGTTTCACCAACTCAAACTAAGCAATGACGACGTCGATTCCTGTACATTTCACAGTGTTGGGCAAGGCATTAAGTCGGGTCTTTCCATTCACACCTACTAACAGATGTCACCCCTACATCTGTAGTCTCATTGACGAATGTAGTGGATCAACCTTCAATTCATGTATCGCGTGTATATTAACAGTATCGGCGCAATGGGAGGCGAGAGGGGCCCTCGTCCCTGCCCCCAAGTGTCGAGGGGAACACCGCTGCTCAACAATGGGACGATATCGAAAAAAACTGGACAACATCTCGTAATTTAAATTTACAAATTAAGTAAAATGAAAGAAACCCATTTGATGTTGTAGTAAAATGTACAACAGACACTGAACTACTTCGTTTGTAATTCTGAAACGCATAATTAGTAGCGCATTTCCAATTAAATTAGTCTATCTTTACAACATTTTCGGAACGCGGTTATGTATATTTTGTGTCTGCAGCAGAAATTAAGACAAATAATTTACATAATTATGTAGATATGACATGTAGAGCCGTTGTGAGGTATTTCAGCACCTGAGGCATATGTAGAAAATTTTGTTCCTTAGTTTTTATTTAATTTTATTTACTTTAATTTCAATCTGTTTTACAGGAATTTTTAAAAGACTAATAATGTTCATGCCACTTATCATAATTTTATAAACTTTCCGAAAAAGATATAAAAAGTCTAATATATCATTTACTATATATCTTTTTTTATGTCGATACCTAGTACATTTAGAATTTGTATTTTAAATACAGTTTTCGACGCCCCGATTTGGCGACCAAGCCACGTGCCTCACCCTCATTAATGCACTATTAAAAAGGTTTTCTAGTTTGGTTTCAAAGCAATCATATCTTTAATGCAGTTGAGAACTCTGTCCTATCGCTTTTGTAATACATGTGTATAGAAAAACTACATTTTCGAAATTAATCGAGAACAAAAAAGAAACTAACATAACCCCCATTCTCTTAGTACTCCCACTATGCGCCTGCATTCTCAAGTGAATAATTGCTTGTTAAAATAAATCAGTAGACGATGGTGGTCGTTGATATAGTAAGAATGCCGTCTGTGGACTCTTGTGCGCTTTCCTGTAGTCGGACGGTTGAAAAGCATGACTCTCCACAATCTCAATATCCATTATTGTGCATATGTTATAGGGAGTGAATGGGAAGGTCTCCGTGTTGGCTAGTGAGTCACGGAATCCTTAGGGGTAGGTGGGCTAAATTTATTGGGTGCTAGTAGATATGTCAATCATATTACTTTGTGGAAAGATTTTAATACAAAAATGCGTGGTTACATAACAAACAGGATAAAGTTACATATATTTAAGATAATTTGAAGTAGCTTTATCAGTAATAGAGATTGCCATGGTTGAACTTTTAGATGCCAGTGATTATATTTATCTTCGGTACTCATACAGGAAGTCGTCTTTTTCGTGCTTATATCTATCTATTCACATTTATTCCAGAGAATATCTGGTAATCTGCAACTTCTCTGCGTCATTCCTTGAGCATCGACTGCATAATTTGCGAATATGTAGTCTTGACAGCAGGTCAAGGGTGCCATCATGTTTATTAATTTGTGAATAAGAAATAACATAAATAATGTTCTCTGCCTCTCCTCGTAACAGTCACATAGCAAAGGGGCGGGGTCAAACTGGACCCCAGCTAGTTTCTTTTTTGTAAATAATGTATATACCTTTCAGAGTTATGATTTATTTTTTTAGACTTTTTATAATACTTCTTTCCCGTGCACAGCGCAATAAAATAATATCCCCCTGTAAACAAATAAGAGAACATCTTTCTTCTAATCTACCAACGAATTCCGTAGTGCATAGTTTCGCTTTGCGTGAACTTTGCCGTAAGTTTATTTCTTTTTTATTCAACTCTAGATGGCAGATGTAAAATATGTAACAGAATTATTCAATGAAATTCTACTCAATAAAGCATTTGTTGTTTTGATTATACTTGCCCAGTTTTTCATGTAATAAGTGCATTTATTCCAAACTCACACTGATAAAATATATTATTGTGATTACAAATCATTCGACCTGGTGTTTGTAGCAAAACTTGACTTGTCTAGCAGGGGTTGTTAATGTGCTCCCGTAGATCTTGTGTAGTATACGCACGAGTGAGCTTAGCAGACGTACTGCCTCAATAGGATTGACGGCACTGGTCAGATTCGGAGGGAGCGAGTTAGTCTGAGATTTTGGCAGCCATTGTACTTTGACTGATCATAATAATTGTAGCTTCACGTTTATGACATCATCATGGCAGATCCAACAGAAAATCAACTTCAACATAAATTGCCTTCAGTAGTACCACCACCACCACCATCTTGATCGCTAGATAAGATCGCCAAATCACGTCGCAGCATGGAAAGAAACCACCATAGACAAACGACAAGATTCTCTACCCCACCGCTCCAGGTCTCGCTCACCACGTTCCTATTTCACCAGCCATAGTTAATCCTCACAAGAAGTACCATACGTTAAGCGTATCATCATATGATGATGTCGTAGAAATTGTCAATGAAGACCAGTTCTCTTCAGCTCACAAACCAGAACTTCATGCTTTCCTGCTCACCAACTATCACAGTAAGTTCCAGAACAGTAGACAGATTTTTAAACAGTTCATCAAGTATGTACCAAGTATGGTCCACATTTAAGAAATCAAATTCACAAAAAATACATCATCAAATCAAATGATTTTTATTTGGCACAAACAATACGCAACAAGCACGGCTTTGAAATTTTTGGGAAAAACACCTCAACTCTCAGTTCTACAGGACATACGTGCAAAACAATCTCCACCGCTACACAAAGCAAAATCTCTATCAGTTGGCATTCGTGGGATAGAACCATCACTCACGATCGAATAGATAAAAGCAGAACTACGAGCAGAAGGTCATTACATCATCAAATGCATCAGCATCATGTTTAACGCAGGACCTACATGCATCGTCAGAGTACTCACCAATGCACTGGACACCATCAATTCATTACTGGGAGCAGGCGCATACATCTACAGACGCAGATATCGGGTAGAACCATCGCACACACCACCACCATTGCAAGTTCGGTGCCAGAAGTGTCAAATTTATAATTCACACCAGACAAGTAAATCAGTCCGAATCAACCGAAATGCACATTTTTTCCGGTCCATATCCTACCAAAGTTTGTCCAAACATGCAGGCTCCATCAAAATACAATACGTGTAACGAACGACACCTGTAGTTCAGCTATAAATGTAAAGCACGACCAGCACCAGAAGTCACAAAACCGGAAATAGTAGTACCAATCAAGACACAACCAGCAGAACAAACAAGCAAGCCGGTCACCTCCATCAATGTACCACTTACCATCGCGAGATTGCTAGCCTTCATTACATTAACGTTGCAGAACGTCAATCCTTTCCAAAGACTGCGTATACTACATCAAATCCAATACAGAGTAAGTTCAATTCTCAATGTCAGTTTCACTGCAACATTCTCTGGACCATATGCACACTTTCATGCAACAATCAATGAAACAGAAGTTTAAATCCTCATCTACCTTCCTATTGATATTCATATTCATGGCTTTAGTTTTTCTATTCATGAACATTCGATATCTACTAACAAACAAAATCCTATTCGAACATCTACTCCTAGAAGAAAAGTCAATGCCTTCATTCTAAACGAAACTTTACTAAACAAGCGCCGAACTTGCACAATGTCACGTTACAACTCCATACCGGCGCAGAGAACAAACGGCGGTGTAGCCATAGGTTTCAGTCTGAATACTCCGCATCGTCAACATAATCCACAATTACCTCACGTACCAGAACATATGATAACAACTTTATACATTCAAAACATCTGTGTCATAGTAGCAACAGTTGAAATCCGACCTGGTGACGCCATACCTTACTCATTCTTCACCTACACATCAAATAACTTTCGAACTTTCATCATCATGGCAGATCTCAATCTTTACAGCCGACCTCAACAAGAAAAAGATCCTTTTCAAAATTTCATACTCACTCAAACTATTGACATCATCATCCCACTACCCAAGTCTACTCTCCCAGACTTAAACATCACACCGGATGCTGTTATCATTTCCACGAATCTAAATATCTTGTAGACGTACTTGATCTCATCCGTAGCGATCATGGACCTATCAACCTCATTATAGACAAACCTAGACAACACCGACAACGAAATCCGCCATATCACGCACTACATTACGATATGATAAAGCCGACTTTACCGCTTATCGCATCTATCTAACATAACAAATTGAGAATCTATAATCTCCCGAGACCAAAAATGACCTATATCACTGTATGTTAAACCTCACCACCACACTCCAAACAGCTTCCAAAAATTTCATCTCTACATCCACATCAAGACCCAAGTTACCTCCCTCAATAACTTCCTGTGATCACCCGATCCCGACAACTCTACAAAGATTATCAAAGCACAAAGAATCCTGAATCCCTCCGCCTTCACCGTCAGCTCCAACGTACAGTCAGAAACTACATCAAAGCCTACAAAACCAGACAATGGGTTAAAAGCTGCAATAACCTTGACTCCACTCATCATCCCACAAAATATTCGAAATGATTTAATGTACTCGCAGGCAAATATACTAAAACACATTATCGTCTAATTCGTCACAACCAACCATTACACACTGACACTGACCAAGCAGAAGCATTTGCCGAACACCTCCAAGATATTTTCACCCAAATCCAACCAGCCCATACACAACGTCATCATCCAGTTCGCAGACCCAATCTCTCATCTCCTCACCTACAGCCAAACACCACCCACACTATTCCTATAAATATCCCAGTCACTGTACCCATCACTGTTGACGATATTATTCACATCACTATTCACAAAAACAACACCGCATCAGGCATGGACAATAATATCCAATCGACATCTCAAAGAAGATCCCTACAACCTCCTTCATCTCTTTGCTGCTATATATACATTTATTCTACGCACCGGCTACATACCCGCAGAATGGAAAACTTCAAAAAAACTAATGTTCAAAAATATCTCAAACCCTTTGATTCAGTATCCTAATACCGCACCATACAACTAACTCCTCTCTTCAGCATAATCCTTGAAAGAATCCCCGTTCACGGCCTACATACACGCCTCAATGACCACAACATAATTCTTCCCACTCAAGCTGGCTTTTGTCCTGGATACAGTATTAATGACCAACTCCTACGACTCACAACATTAATCACTCATCAACATTCTCTCATCAACAGTCATCAATAAATCACAACACTCAAGCCTAGTGCTTTTCGATCTTGTAAAGGTCTTCGATAAAGTCTGGCACGAAGACCTCATACACAAACTCCTCTCATTTCCCCTTACTAACTTCTACCTCCATTTCATATTCACCTTTACCATTAACCAAGTCTCATATATCAACATAAATTACGCTCTCTCTAATCCCATCTACCTCCACACAGGAGTTCCTCAAAGCTCTGCATTATCACAACTTATATAAATACTGTTTGTCGCTGATTTCTATACTTTACCTGAAAATGTTAAACTTTTCCAATACGCTCACGACACAGCTTTTCTTGCCCACACAAAAAACATCCAGCAGATCCACATCGCTTTGAATTCAGCAATAGTACGTTTTGCAGACTGGTGAGATAAGTGGAGATTCAAAATCAATCCAAAAAAGACTCAATTCATTGTTTTCATTCCACCAAAGTGTCGTACGCTTGTCCATCGAAATCCTAATCGCTTATCCATCACCATCCATAATACGCTAATTCAACCTACCGAAACTGTCACTTATCTCGGAATCATCTTTGAACACCACCTGACATGGAGACCACACTTAAGTCATATCGCATCCAAAGCATACAATAGGCTTAGTCTTCTAAAACGGTTAACTGGAACCACTTAGGTTCTACAGTCGAAAACTGTACTTAATATTTATAAAGTGTTCCTACGGCCCGTACTCACTTATGGCTTCACCTGTATTTCAGCAGCATTATTCTTCTACCACAAAGTGAAAATAGTAGAACGACACGCACCGTGAACAGCATTCCGCATCAGATTACCGTGCCCAACCACAGCACTATATGACCGTACACCATTCCAACATATCGTTTATCGCCTTGAACAGCTCCGACTGAAGTACATACGTCAATGCCTCGAATCTCATCACGCATTACTTTCCGAAACACTACACGATATAGTCGCAGTATTACCAACAACCACCTTCGTCCATACCATTATCTCGCTTCTCTTTTCCCTCTATCGTCATACCATTCCTCCGGATCAGCCTGCCCATGACATCCTTCTACACTTCTATGTCCCAGAAAATCCTTATTTATAGCACCATCATATCTTGCACAGTAATATTCATGTACTAACAGGGTCCATACTGTCCCTCATCAGTTCAGAGGAACCCCTCAACAGAAGATAACACAGCATTTGTCTCACTAACAAAACCCACGTGTTGTGAAGTCAAAGAGCACTTCATTTCCATCATCATCATCTACCTACGACAACAACAAAAACGTGATTATGAGGCAAATTCATAATATCCAGATTATTGAAATTCAGAAAATAAAGAAAACAAAATGAAACCGCTTTGCCCATTCACAAATCCTATAAATATCCTTCTTGTCTTAATATATCTTTCCCAAAAGAGGGCGTAACCCTATGTACAAGCCCTAGCTGCGGCTAGGAATAAACAAAATGATTGTAGCTTGAATACAAGGTATTTACATATAAACTGGAGAAAGTAGGCCAGTTCGCGTAAGGAGAAAAACAGAATTCCCGTGCTGCAATTCGCGGTGTGATGTCACGAGCGGGATAAGTAGAGAAGGCGGGAGTTTCTTCATAAGTGTATGTATAGCAAGATATTTAAAACTTACTGTTTCTCGGAGGAATAAGTTAACTTCCTAAATATTCACAATGGCGAATTATTATTAGGATGTCCTAATACTTATGCGAGGAAAACAACTGGCATTATTTATCATCGGTTTCTAAAGGATCTAAATATACAATGAGAATGGATAGCACGGTGCAAAAGCGCAGTAATATCAATGTGAATTATGCCAAAATTGTTAAAACAATGTTTTGCCCAAAATTATGAACGTAATTTATAACACTAACTCCTTGGATTGGATCTCAGTAAAAGATTTAGATATGAAGCAACTATAAATCCGTAAAATAGAAACATGAAGAAATTGTCTCTTCTCTTTAATATATACTCGGAGCATTCACACGAACAGACTTTTGGGGAAAGAAGTCAGGATCATCAACTTAGGATTCTTGATGAAATATTAAACTATATAATATTTTTCAATCTATCAAATTAAAATTAGAATATTACTTTATTTAAAACCTTCCATCATTGACTTAGGACAATATACGGTGGGGGAGAGAATGCGGCCGGGGCCTTTTTCTAGAGGTTATATCCCGGCATAATAATACAATTAATTAGCACTGATCAAAATCTCATTCATGTAAAACGTTAAACTAATAAGAAGCCGGAGAAACATCCTAACAAGCAGCATTGCTGTAATTTCATTTGAACTTGTCTCCGAATGGAAGTTTCATTGTTACAAAAAGTTTTTTTCTGGGAGACGGAAAAACGTATGAATACAATTATAAAGTTTTGCACAACTTGGCGAATGATGCATCCACTTTTAACATAATAATACTTTGATATTATGAAATAAAATTCATAATGTTGTCAACTAAGATCAGTATCAGATCAGATCATAATCAGTTTTGTACGGGAGTAGAAATACTGTGACAACGACAGAACGTTTTGCGACAGGAAAATCATTTGGAGTTGGGGGATCGCGACAGCAAAATCCTTTTGTGTTGGTGCTCGTAGAAGATTACGCGTTAATTTTGGCGAAAATAAAGGCTCGTTAAAGGAAACTCATTTGGTCTGGGTTTTCGTAGATTACAAGTGAATTTTGAGGGAAAAAGGTCTGGTGACCGGAAAATCCTTTGGGGGAAGGAAAACCCTTTGTATTGCTGTTCGTTGAAGATTACGGGTGAAATTTGGCTGAAGAAAAGGGCTCGTGACAGAAAATCCTTTGGTCTAGATGTTGGAAGAAGATTACGAGTGGATTTTTGTGAGACAGAAAGAGCTCGTAAGAGGAAAATCTTTGGAGTGAAGGAAAATCTTTTGTTCTGGGTGTTCATACAAGATTACATGTGAACTTTAGCGTGAAAAGCAGACGTGGCTCAGTGGAGGTGAACTAATGTTGTTTGTACTAGAACATAAAACTTCGCTACTGGAAAATCATTAGGGGTCTTAAAGTTGTACTCTGTGATAACAGACCCCTACAAATTTAAAATCCTAGCAGAATACCTGTAGCCTGCTCTATAGAAAACGGTAGGTCTTGTCCTTAGAATTCACGAACCTTCTCCAAATTTAAATTCCTGGCAGAAACCTGTAGGCTGCTTAGAATTCGCGCTCCCCCTGCAAATTGAAAATCCTGGCACAAAAACTGTAGGCTGTTTAGAATTCACAACCTCCCTCCAAATTGAAAATTCTGGCAGTAACCCATTCTCGGACCACCAGCAAATTGAAAATTCTGGTAGAACCCTCTAGCCTGTTGAAGAGAAACTGTAGGTCTGGTCCTTAGAATTCACCCAACCGGTCCTGTCCTTAGAATTCATGAACTTGAGTTTTAGTTTACAGCCTCTAAAGTGAAAATTCTGGCAGAAACAGTGTACGTCCCAAAGTAATCGAAAACAACCTGAAACTAGTCAGACCCACTAAAATATTATCAATAATATTAAGGTTAACAATAGATCGTTTGTAAATAATTGACATGGTCAGTAATTCTGCCAGGTTGTGCTATGTGGACGGGCTCACATAAAATTTATCAAGAATACTCCCAAATGAAAGCTACATCTACTGTACTTCTAAATATGTACAGAAAGAAATAGATAAAAAAGCATATCGTAATATTTCCCTTGAGGGGGCGCCTTAATTGACACCGCGATGCCCAGAATATCTTAGTCTGGAGCCGTTATTGGTCTAGCAGGTAAGATGATGAAAAATGCCTTGGAAGGAATCGTGAAAAAAATACTACCATATTCACTATCAGAAATGATATATCTCGACCAAATGTCTGCTGAAAATATGCGAACCTAACCTAAACATAAATTAAGTTTTTTTTTGTTTTTTTTTTTGTAGTTTAGCGATATCTCTTTCGGATTTGCTCCTAGGATGATGACCTTCTTCTTTTTAGAAAAATAACATTTTTTAAAGTTCTATACGATGGTAACTTTTGCAGATTTGTTGCCGTAAAATTAAAATTATCAGAGATGTTAGAAAATTTGAAAATTGAATTTTAAAAAAAACGTAGACAACAGTTGGCTCGAAAAATATATATTATGAATTGTTAGTGGTTCTACATCCATGAATTGTTCTGATGTCCTAAAGTAATAGAACATAACCAGAGAAATAAATATCATATTTGTCGGTTTTAAGGCGTTCTAAATTATTTTATTTATCTCATATTGGTTCGTGCTGTCATCAAAATTTTCAACGTTAATTTAACTATACCCCGACGTCATACAATGATGAATTTTTTCACAGCGACGTACGTTGGGTGACTATACAACATTAGTTTGTTACTACACATGGCTGGGTTTGGCTGATTGTCGAACATTTTATGATTTGAGACACACAATATTAGCTTGAGGAAAATTATGAATACCACATAACCAAAAATAATAGGAAGGACTTTCTCATCGATGCAAGTTAATTAGGACAACACCGTCAGTTGAGTTCAGAAATTTTAAATGACACTTGACTAGGCTTCTTACGTAAAAGGTGCATTGTAAATACAATTTGGAGAGAGCAGTTTGTCAGATCACATCGTGGATAATTGGTCTATACGTAGGTTTCTTGAGTAGAAGGGCTCGAGTTCGAATCTTGCCCAGGACAACAATTTCGTTACATTATTCTTTATATATATTTTATATGTTCATTTTAATCATTTAATAATTGCTAGGATGTGTCTAACTAGCTGATTGTTTCTGAAAGCTAGGATGTATTTGGATGCAAGGTGTACAATAGGTGCAGGGTGCGTCCGAAGGGAACTGGCCGTCTGAATCGCAGAGGGACGCATCAAATTTCAGTGGTGGTCATTCGCACAATTGTCACTAACATTGCATTCTACCTGCAAATTTTCTATTTGGTACATAAAAAAAATATTTTAAGTGCATTTTATCCCAATCGCTGTGCTACTAATCGCAAAGATGAAACAGTCATAATAATGAACTTTCTAAAGACATCTTATTCTTAAGAATTTCGTACTACAATGTTAAACAAAATTGTTCATGCATGATTAAAAACAAATTGATGGGCCGCACAAATTGTAGAATTTATAAAGCGACTCTTTACAAGAGCGCGTCCTATGATTTTCTTTTTAATCAGCCGTTTCATCCAGAGGTTTTGTGAAATATAATGCATAAGAAACAGCGGTGGCCTAGTAGACAGCATTAGAAAGTCAGTTATTAAATTACTGAAATTCAGGATATCGATATTTCGGAATTCCATAATTATTGAAAGTGAAATACCATAATCGAAAATATGAAAGGTAGCATAATAACTTGACAGTGTTGTAGGAAAGAAACAGTGTAAATTCGCACTTTTACTTATTGAAAGTCCTGCTACATCGAAAATCCTTTGTTTCCGAATATCACAAGTTTAAAACAACATTTTCTACAGATATTAGTATCATTGTCATCGAACACCCGAATTTTAAGTCATATTTCTTCAGAATGGGTTTGCAGCCGTGTTCGTGTGCAGATGGGATAGTCAGGTCTTCAATTCGAATCCAAAACAGACTATCCTTTTCTTTATTAGTACAATTTCACAAAAAAATATGACGCAATGAGTGGTTGCTAAGAAATATATTTTGAGAGAAGTTTAGGTAGCCCTAAAAAGGCGTTTTGGGTGTTGGGTTTGGAATACACTAATATTTTGTCCAAGACCCTTCTGTATTTATTACACGTTCCATGCGTCTGGGAATGGAATCTATTAGATGCCTGGCAAATATATATCCTTCCCCTACTTCCAGCTATGCCTTGGAAACAGGCTCCCACAGGTCATCAAGAGTTCTTGGTTGATCTGCCTCGGACAAACTTCACAAGTTTGCTTGACAAGTTTGCTTCAATTAAATCAATCTGAGACTGCCCTAAGAAACATTCCTGATACACATCGGAATTATGTATTAGAGACTGGTTTGCAGCAAATCAATAGCGCCATGAGGCTAAAGTACACGTAGTGATGGCACTATGTTTTTACTAATGATGTGTAAGTACTGAGCGCTGTCTAGGTTCCCTTTAATTCTGTGAAGCTGTCCTGTACCGGAACTGGAAATCCAATCCCCACATAAAACAGACAGACGACCACGGCAAATTCAATAATCCATATATCCAAGGTCATTTCGGGTATCCCTCGGACGATACACAAAACGGCTCCTCAGATTTGATGTTTTGAATATGGATTCATCTGAGAAAGCTACGTTTTCCCAGTTGGGATCCACATTGGCATGTTCAAATGCGAGACGATACATTTTATGTTCGTCTGAGAGTTTTTGCTTTACGGCAGACGAAGCCTTCGGAGCTTTGTATGCGTACTTCTAGGAACGTGTAATGCTTCACTTAGCTGTCTAGACGTCCTTAGTGGGTCTAATCGGGTTTCGTTTACTAATACCGCATCTTCCGCCAAGGTAGACACATGAGAAGGTCAGACATTTCCGGTCTGACCTGCAGTACGATATTGCCGAATCCATCCCCTCGTTGTAGCGGCCATTCGTTTTCTACCTACAGTTGCAGTATAGCTCTCTAACTCCCACAAGGTAATAACATCTGAAAGTCTGTCAATGAACAGCATTGCTCTGAGCTTTGAGGAGCAAATAAAAAAGTAACAGCAGGTAACTGACAGGCGACTGATTAATTGCAGGGCTCTCCCCTTGTGGGGAACAATGTGGCTAACATTTGCGCAAGGAATTTTAAAATGGTGAAAGGAATATAATAAACGTTAGAATAGTTTTCATAAATAAGAAAAGCTGTTTTAATAAACAAAGTCAATTTTATAATACCTTTACATGTATACAATATATAGCCTAGATTTAAACCTAGAAAAGGCATCCATAGGCTTGCTCTGTTATGAAAACAAGAAACGGAATTAAATCCATAGTAATCCTCCTTATCTAAAATCACTAACGTATAAAGTGGTCAACCTAGAGCGAGTCAATCTGCTAATGTTCTAATAAGACAAATCTTGGCAATATTTCCATAGTTGTAAAAGTAGCACGTGGTTAAAACCTTTGCTTTCTAAATCAATAATACACGAACGTGAGTTCAAGCCCAGGTCAGATCAAGTATTTTCCTGCTAGTTAATAAGACAATAATAACTTTACTTCATCAGATGACAAAAGTATGGAATTTGCCAGCAAGAGAGAGCGAGAGGGAGAGAGAGAGGGCAAAGCATTTATGACCCATGGAAAGAAGTTCCGTCTTCTTTACTGAAGAACAGTTAAGTATGTTAGTGGCTGATCGTTCGTGGTAATACAAGCTTTCGGAATAATGCATTTGTATTAACTTTGTGGATAGTGAATTTGCTGTTAGGCACCTTGATCAGACTTTGGTTATAACAACATTTTCCTAATTTATATTTATCGTTCACATATAATAAATCGACGTTCTGTAAACACGCACCACGTCTCTGATCTTATGTTTCAAACATAATAATTATTTATGTCTTGTAATGCTAGTATGGATACATATAAAACTGATTAATATTTTTTTTTAATTATTCATGCTTTAAGGAATATTTTACGTAGCGATAAATATTCTAAAATGTGATTTGAAACCACGACCTCACGATCAGATGCCACGCGCTGCACCACTGAGCTAACACTATCTACTTCTCTCCTATAGACCTCCTTCTGCAGAAATGTGACTGAATGTTCATTGTTTAAGACAATAACACTGATATACCTTGCAAATGCTGTTGTTTTTCTCCCCTTTCTCTTGTTTATTTTACTATGAATGGGGAACTATATTAACTGTGTTTAATTTCATTGTAAATGTGCTTTTAAATATTGAAACGTAGTTGACAAAACGATCACGTGCTCAGATATATGGATAGTTTTTAAATACTGTATCATTAAGCATTTAAGTGAATGTTACATTTTTCTACACTTAACGACGATTTGAAATGTCTTGTAGCACTTAAAAGAAAAAAAAGGAAAAACCTTTGCATATTTTTTCGCATTGGCGACGGTTCATCCTTCCTTCCAAGGCCCGATCCTAGAATCTTAGGTTTACTGGGGATACCCGAAGTTGAACTTATCAAAGAAGCTTATGAAATATGCAAATGCTTTGACATATCTAAATTTGTTTACTTAAAATCGTTAAATAAATCGTTTCAAGCCATACTATATCAACCAAAGACATTAAAAAAATAATAAAAATATACATACCAAAGATTTATAAGATAATAAATACGCAAAATATCTTCAGAAGTGATAATTTACTTTTAATGTCTATGTTTATGTACCTCTATAAAGGGCAAGCTTTGTGCAGTAGCTGGTTCTGCTTGAACTCCCGAAGTGAAAGGAGCTCCGATCACGGTGCTTAAGAGAAACTTTGCTTTGATTATTGTCTCCTGCTTACCCACTTTTCTACCACTTATTTTACATACATCCCTTCGCCTCCTTTAGTGTAGGACGGCAGACCATAAAAACTTATACCCTGTGGCTTATATTTATGTTTAGCCTGAGTGTGTCAGTTCGTATTAATATTATCTTGCCTTACAGGTTCAAACCCAAATCCTACGCCCATATCCGGAGAGTAAGAATACTTTAGGTGCTTCGTTAATAATAGTGTATAGTTTAGAGTAATCTGTCGATACTCGGGGAATTAGGTATCATTTTTGATTGTCGCCCAGCTTATGGGCTCGATATTTGAGCATATATATGGCCGACGTTTGTAAAAGGAAATCCAGCTCCTGTTACAAGATAATCTATAGAGAGATTGATAAAAACTAATACCTGAAATATAGGCGACCGGCGAGATGGTTCCTAGCCGTAGACGTAGTTGAATAAAGGAAATAAAAGAAGGATCAGAGTGAGGGGCAACAAACTGTAGAAGGTGCTGCTCGACCCGAAGAAGAGCAAGGAAAAGAAAAGCCTGGTAACTCTCCCAGTTCACAGCTGCTGCTACAGGTGTTCGATGACCACGAAAAAGGTACCACGAGCAGGAAAAACAATTCGTGAATTGAATCAGAACCTAGACCAGAAGTTGAGCAACCAAGTCAGGACCAATGCAAGGCCTCGACCAGAAGTTCAGTGGCCAAAAGGAGGACTTGCAGGATAAGTTCAGTTACCAAATTAGGTCTTTGAGGAGAAGTTCAGTGACCAAAGCAGGACCTCGAGCAGAGACTCAGTGATCAAAAGAAGGATTTCAATAATATCCACCACATGCTAAATTAACTTGAATCGGACATTAGCAAGGAGGAATGCAAAGAGGAATGCAAAACTTGTTACAACGAATTGAAGTACAAGTACAATACAAATAAACTTAAAGACAAATTAACTACCCATGCGAAAAGCACCATTAGCCGATTCACGGTGAACGAGTGTGACATCCTCTAATCCAAAGGGAGTTAGATAAATGTGTACAAGAGACGGATATATAATGAATATAAAAACCGTCAGTGAGAAGACTATGGATGAAATAGAGCGAATCAAGGAACCACTTATTAAACTATATCTGGAACATAAACAAGACCTAAAACAATATTGCAGAGAGGCGATAATGAGAGAATTAACAAAATCACCAGCAACAGCAGAAGAGGATGTGCATGAAACAAACCGAAAGTTCTATTATAATGCACGAGATGGATCAAAACCTATTTATGTGTTGGCGTTTGCGAGGAGCTAAAGGGTATATTTGGTGGAGAGGTTGACAAACACTATGAAGGGAAAGAAATCGTCGAAACAAGTAAGAATTAAATACTTCAATCAAGTAACAAGGAGGAAACGTAAAATTGATGAAGCCAGCCCAACTAAGCATTTAGAAGAACTAACACTTTTCCTAGGAACAACTGGTGCAGGAGAAGAAGATTACGTCTTAATACGATTACGTATTGTTTGCTTACGTCTTAGATAAAGCAATGACTGTAAGCGTAGAAGGTTGGTCTCACCTAATCAAGAACCAGATACGCAATTTCGGTGATTATTGTTATACGTTCATAAGAATTTGCGCTAAAAAGTAAGGTAAGGCATACGAAAGAGGTAAAACTTGAATAACATCGATTGGTTAAACTTGAAAAGATACGAGAAGGAAATGGCTAATTAAATTACTAAGACAAAATCTTTAGATTCTGAGATAACTGATGAAGAATTGTTCCGAGAGGCTTCAAGCATATTTCTTCGTAAGCTAAAGAGACTACTGGAGTGAACAAGTTACCACACCACCGAAGGTCTTTTATAATTTTTAGGAAAACTGTATAACGTAATAGAAACTCAATTAATGGAGATGCCCATTCAAATGGCCGTAAGCGGCCTACAGGACCCAACAATGGTAAGGACGATAGAATCAGTTTTAGAAACGGAAGGAGACCCAATGAAAACAAAAATAATTGGCCAAAGAACCGTCATAATTATGAATATACCTGGCAAAGGGGAAACAAAAGTTCACCAATAATGCAGTTTCAAAACTAACAAAACATGCTTGCGTCTCTCAACAGAAAGGAGACCATCTTATTTTGAAGCAGCCAAAGAGAAGGAAACCCAAGAAGGCAGTCATCCAAAAACTTGAGGCCGAAAGCTATTGGAGGAGATAATTCCGCACAATCCAGGAACACCCATAACATAACAACTATGGGAGACGTACAAAGATGAATAATGAGTGCTAATGCTGCACATACCGTATTCTGCTCAATGGAATATGTCTACGATATTTTTCCGGAAGGAAAACTGCCCATAATACACATTGAAAGCAGAAAACATACTAGCCGTTGCACTTGTAGACACAAGGGTCCCCTGGCCCTTAATGTGAAAGAGATTATTCGAAAAAATCAAGAGTGAATATCGATCAGCGAGTTTGGACCTTATAGGCACTGCGCGTATTATATTCAAAACTGTTCAGGATAGGAATATTACGATAAACATAAAAGTTGGCGTCCAAATTAAGATCACAT
Organism: Lepisma saccharinum; assembly: GCA_022664845.1. Lineage (NCBI taxonomy): Eukaryota > Metazoa > Arthropoda > Insecta > Zygentoma > Lepismatidae > Lepisma > Lepisma saccharinum. The sequence continues at coordinate 7,003 of JAGDQP010016293.1, read as the reverse complement.
ACAATATTAAACTAGCTCTACATCTATTAGTAATTAAAAATACAATGCTTGAGATCGCCCTAATATATAACTTTTTGGAAATGGTCGGCTGCATATAGATTGTCATTAAAAAAACAAATAAAGGTTAAAGCAACTATGGGAGAGTCCCGTTGTAAATTAAGGAATAACACCAACCCGAAGATAAATAAGGCAGACACTGGCGAAACTGGGACTTTGCAAAAAAACATTACGTAAACTACCAAGATTAAGGGAAATCCCTTATAATTCACTCAAGATAGACGACAACGCACTGAGTAATTTATTTGAATGGAGTTTTGTGAGAGATAGGTAGGACGAAAACAGGCAGATTTTCCAGAAATACCTACGACGTGTTTCCGATGGTGCTAAACAAGAACTAGGCAATTGGAAGAAGAGGCGCAAGAAAGTAGAAAACGAACTCGCTGAAAATATAATCCGTGCATGGAAATTAAATGAAAAATTATCCCCGCCTTAAAATGATACCAACAGGGAAGCTTTGACTGAGCCAAGGGTATAAGCTTTCCCTACTATACTACAGGTGGCTGTTCTTGAAGTAGATTTGTCACTAAGTCAATGGTGACTTGTCCTAAAAGGAAGACGAAATAATATCAAAATATATGGCCCATAATAATGTTAGGAACAGTAGTTACAGCATTTAGCATTAATAACAATTGTATTCCCTGCAAATGTTTACAAAAATGTAAAAGTTACAGTTGTGTTTTACCACAAATATTAAGATAATGACAGCTAAAATTGCTATTACTAGTAAGTTGACTAAAAGGGAGTAGAAGTTGTCCATCCATTTAGTTGCCATCAGTTAACAGCATCTATGAATTTCAGCTTGAGAATTTAAACTATACACAAAACAGATGTCAAGAGAGTATCTATAATCAAGCCTCTTACGATGCCGAAAGTGGTCTAATGAAAATATAGTCACTACGGTGAGCCAATGATGACATGACCATAATATAATACCATTATTCTAAATTACTCAGCCCAAGATAAGTTTTAGAAAATAAAAAAGTAACAATACAACTGCCTATTCAACATGAAGTTTTATCATTCAGTAGATGTAGCAATTACACTTATATTACAGTCATTACTAGAATCAGCAATAGTCACCATTAGCAGGAACTGAAAAGCTTCATCAGTAGCAGAAATCCTATCTCTCTGGAATAGTAGTTATCTCCAGTAGCAGCGGTTAGAAGATATTAAAAGAATCCATGGAAACAAGTAGATGGTCAATTTAGCCCAGATAACATATATAATGCCCATATCTAACAACTCTCAAGATAATGTCGTTGAATTACCCAAGAAAATGTGATAGCAAGATAACACAATATAAGGCGTACATTAATTAGTAACATTTAATTAAATATTTATCGAATAGTAGTGTGAATCTAAAGTTATCCCATGAAACGTTATACAAGTGAACATTTTCTGCAACGTCTGGCTTCCCCAGAAGAATGGAATTTTTAAGAACTGAACTGTTACAAAAACGAAAATATTAAAATAAATGTGAATACATACAAAGAACAGCTTTGAAGAATTAAAACCATATAGACATTTCAAGTAACTGTAGATTTTCTAAATTTCTTTCTTAGTAAATATGTAACATCACCTCGCATCCTAGAAGATGCAACCATTCAGGTACCGTATATATATATATATGACAAATTCCCACCACCGTTCAGGAGTAAAAAACTCATTTTCCGGTGGCAATAATATTTTTTCAAAGCTTATAAACTGAAGAAGTATTTGATATATCTAAATTCGTTTACTGAATATTATTTTGAGTAATTGGTTTCGAACAAAACCGTAACGTTTCCTTTGAGAGAACATATTAATTGCCACCATAATGCCCAGAATATATTGAGTCTGGCGCCGTTACTGGTTTATTTAGTTTATTAGGAAGAGATAGGTAGAGCAAGGTATAGCAATCAAAGCGTTGTTGCTTGTCTTTTATCCCTTCACCTTTTATTATAAAAATTACAAGTCCACTATTATCATTTAAAATAGTCTCCTGTACAAAACTATATTTTCTTATGTTTGAGGTGCAAAGTATCTAAAACTATTTTCTCAGTAATCTTCTTGTTACAGTCGATGTAGCCCAAACAGCGGCCTGTTTTGTGGCAGGCGATGGCCCAAGTAGTTGGCAACTGCCTGGCAGAGAAAGGAAATTTGAAAGCCCAATCCCGTAGCAGAGCTGGACTTAGGAGTTGTGCCTATCTTCTAGCAGATCAATCGGTATTAAATAGTAGATTATCCCGTAGCAGATCAGACCAAGTAAGTTAGACCTACCCCGTAGCAGATCAGCTCTAGGTGAGGAGGAGGAGTGGGCGTAGCTATCTCTGGAAGCGTACTAGTACTTGCTGCTCTGTCTTGCCGGCTTTCATTCATTTCTCTTCTGCTGACTCTGCAGTCCTCCGATGTCTTCTGCTCCGTCGGCTGCCTTGGGTCGCTATGGTCGGCTCTGTCCGTCTACCACAACCGTTTGTTTACGAGTATGAGCACATGATTTTGCTCGCCAGCGTACTTCACTATTTACTACTTCTTGTTTGTAAACAAACAGAACGCATTTTGCGCATGCTTTGTTAGCATAAGTGTTTATACACATTCTGCAGTTGATTGCTCTATACTTTACAATACTATATCAAACAAAGACATTACAAAATAATAATAAAGAAACACCAAAGATAGATAAGATAATAGATACTTTAATGAAATATGCAAAAACTGTTTGCAAGTGAGGCTGATTTACCTGCAATATCCTTGCCTATGTACCTATTTAAAGCGCAAGCTGTGTATAGTAGCCTGTTCAGCTTAGATTTCCGATATAGAGGGAGCTAAAATAAAGATGCTAAAGAAAACATTTGCTTATCTTACTATGTGACTTGCTGTTCCCTTTTCTCACACTATCGTTTTACATACATTCCTTCGCCCCCTTCAGGTAGGATGGAGGGCCACATAAACACATACATCCTTTCTTATATTTATTTTGGTTAGTTCGTACTAATCCTATCTTGCCTTACCCGTTCAAACCAAAATCCTACGCCCATAGCCGGAGGCTAAGAATACTTATAAACACCTAATTAATAATAATATATAACTTAGAGTAATCTGGAGGTACTCGGAGCATTAACTAGCTGAGGCTTACTCACTCGCTATGGTTCATGATGCACTTTTGGTATGTGTTGTACTTATATACTTTTTTTTTAAATAAATTAAATCTTCAATTTCTCTTTCCCAAAACATGTGCTTATAAGATTTGTGAATACATTATAATCAAAAGTTATGAATACCATCGACAATAGAAAATAAAATCAGTCAAGACTTACACTGAAACTTTGAAAAGTGGCTACCCACAACTACCCTCAATACGTCAACTGAAAGGTCCCTTTGAGTATTGTACAATGAAGCGTAAGGTTATTTTTTATACTCTTTCAGGTTTACTGTCTTACTTAAGAACATCTTTCTTGATTTGATGCATTCCTCGCAGTCCAATTAATCATTGATATAAAAAACAATAGTTTTAACTGTAAAGAGACTTCGGAGTATGAAAAGTCATTGGAAAATCATTTCAATTATCAATTGCCTTCAACTAGTGTACACTGCACACAGCTAGTTTGTAAAATAAAGGATAAACAATGAGATAAGTTCCGTGTAGAAGGTAAAGTTTAATTAATTATTGTGATAACAAAGGGAAACTTGAATAAAATATTAGAATATTAGAAATGTAATATGGAAACATACAATTCTTTCTAATTTTGAGCAATGTGATTGTTGTGATGAAGAGGAAGTAACACATTTCACATATTGTAAATAAGGTATACTTTCAAGCTGCTCAAAATATCCTCGCTTTTCCGATCTGTTTGAAAGTACACCTGTTTATAGATTATTTATAGTCTTACTTGCCTTATATGGATGGGATAGCCTAACTACGAGACATTCCTTTAACCGTGAAGCCACAGGTTCTACTAAAACGTATAAATCCCTGAACTACGAGGAATACATAGAATCAAGAACCGTGATAGTAAGTAGAGCAGGTCACAACATAGAGTTTAAAATCCTACTACCGTTACCAATTCCTTCTACAGTTACAATGACTCATAGCACGTAAACAATATGAGATAGAGTCATGCGGTTTTTTGCAAGATGTTCTAAATCTCTCAAAGTTTTTATTAAGGAAAGACTAAAAATTCCCGGATTTTCTGGAAATTTCCTGAATTTTCAATTTTTTTCAAATTTTTGAAAAATTAAACATTGCAGGAATTTTGTTTTTCGTGAATTTTGAAAATTTTGAGTTTTCTTTAATTTTCCCCAGATCAGGTATTTTATTTTTTTGAAAATGTTGAAAATTTTAAGTTTTTGAAAATTTTTCTAAATTGTTGGATTTATGTATTTTTAATATTTGTCACATTTCTAAAAATTCAGAAAATTTCGAATATTCGGACAAATCTTCAAAAACTTAAACTTTCAAAATTTTCAAAAATAAAAAGTGAGGGAATTCGCGTATTTTTTTTTCAAAATTCACTAAAAACAAGAATCCCTACAATGTTTAATATTTGGAAATTTGTTAACTTTTTAAAATCCAGGATTTTTTCCGAAAATCCGTTTCTTTAATGTTTCATGAATAAAACTTTGAAACATGTAGAACACGTTGCGAAAAACCCCATGTCCCTATCACATATAGTTTACACGGTATGAGTCATTGTAACGGTAGCAGGACTTTGTGGACATATATTTGGGCAATCTGATATTTCGAAATTATACTGTACATAATGAGACGTTTCATTGATTGATAATAAGTGGAAGTTGGGATATGCCATCTCCGTATTTTGTTCTTTTTAGACTGAGCTTTATGATATTCTGATAAATTTCAGTTTATTATTCAAAAGAAAAAAATGTTTTGATTGCAAAATATTACATGCTGGTTACTCTTGCCTCCAACTTTTCTGGATGTCACTGAATGTGGCCCTAGTGTCCGTATTGTAGTTACAGCATACTGATTGTACTGATGATGTGTTTGTCTTTTGAAAGTTTCACTTCCTTCCGGCTATCTGAAACTTTAAATCCCAATACAGATGTTTTGCATTCTCAGTAAAATAATGTGGTTCATAGTTGGTTGTCTTTAATTAAATCGATCGATCTTAAAATAGTGTTGTCTTGAATAAAATAATATGTTATTACATTTGTACAAACAAACTATTATTAGATGTGTGAATTGTTTAAAATTGCAAAAAACATACCGTATTAGACTCGCATGTCACACAAAATGCGCACTTAACATTCTGTACTGTAACCCTGAGTAGCTTAGACGCAATAACACGGTACCATCTTTAATTTTAACATAGTCTAAAACCGAATATTATATAACCTATATAACATAAATCCCCAAGTGAGAGTTTTGTCTTTAACTATACTTTTTTGGATCTGGAAAAATACATTTTGTAGTACTTCATCTGATATTTTCTCATATCAACATTAATAAATATTCCGGAGATATTAAACTTGCATTTAGAGCTAGTCGAATTGACCACCAGTATTGATTACAACATACAGACTCTTCAGTAAAAGACGACTTCATTGATTCCAGATTTTTTAAATTCCTCCCTGGCTTCAAGTCTCGTATTATTTGCACCACCAAGTGCAGTAGTGTTATTGTAGATGGTGGGAAGACTGAAGATGCAGCTAGTAATTAAAGATTATTATAGTTTAAGTTTGGTATTAATCAGTGTTTCTTTTTAAAAAAAGAAACACGTCCTTCATAGGAAGCTAAGCATTCTTCCTTCATTCCAACATTCAACTTTCGTTTCCTTCTTATTATACGATTAATCTTTCTTGATAATGTCAGAGAGTTGGATTCGCATTCTTTTGTTTTCTCTCAACCATACATTCAATTACGTTTCTCAGTATTGAAAATCTGCTTAGCCGTTTTCGTACCCCTATTCCTATTTCGCTCATTTATTATATACCACCTCAAATACCGGAAGTTCATTGGGTTTTAAAAGTTATAAGTAAGATGTTAAGGTATATTAATAACTCGATTTGTATCGTCAAAATATTAATTTCATTACACAAATATCCCGTACCAAAAACGCGAGCAAATATCAGAAATTTCATAAAATAAAGCAGTGAGTGAACATTCCATTATACAAAAATACAGCACTATCCACAATTTACAGAAGGTTAAACGTAAATTATCATATTCAGCGACAAAAACGTTAAAAATATTAAACCGATCAGTTTCATCATAAGATAACTCGTTACTGACCAGCAGCTACTTGCATGCTAGTTTTCGTTTCGTAGCACAACTCTGCATAGCACTGTGGCCAGGGAATCTAGTGCAACTCTTATGCATTGCATGCGGTGTAAATTTTGTTTCGAAATTATTGCTTTCAAAAATGTCTTGTGTGATCTAGTCGGCATTACGTCATTTTTCAATCTCGGGGATTCGTGTTCGATCCCACCAGCCGACAATATTTTTCAGTTCTCCTATTTCACAGATTTCCTACTGTTAGAAGTTCATTATTTGCATAGTTTTCTTCCATTGTGTTGCGTATTTAACAACCTCTAGTACCGTGAGTAGTGCCCATTTGTGATTCTGTGCTTCTTTGTTAGCTGAAAAACAGCAACGATCATCGTTGTTCAGTATTACTATTTATGATGAAAAGTGATGCAAACATCCAAAAAGGTGGTTGGTCTTTAAGAAAAAGCAACTCCCCTTGCACAAATTACTATGCATCATCTGAAAAGATGAGTAAACATGTGGCTGTACAAGTAAGGCGAAGTGTACTCAGAGTTGTTTCTCAGAAACATAACAATAAATTCTCAACATTATTACCAAAACTGAGACGCTTGAAGGCGACAATTCGAGACAAACGGCTGGGAAGACTGTATCAAGCGTTGGTTCATCTGCTTACCTGACAAAGGTTTTATCCAGGAATTTGTTTTCGATGGTTCTTCAACACTTTCTAATTAGCCA
>JAGDQP010016292.1:0-40876 GCA_022664845.1 Lepisma saccharinum | reverse complement strand
CCGCAGTGGCACGACGGTTCCGCGTGACAATGCGCTTTAATACCCGGCGTGCCCTGTCACTGATGCTTTTCTTCCGCCCACTGTTCCGCTTCCCCGATGTGTTTTTCCCGTGTGTTGTGTAGGCCGTCATCACCTTCGACACTGTCCCTGGCGACACACGTAACACTAGCCACTGCCGTCACACTCACTCCACATAACCGCGCACCAACAATTTGCCCTCTTTGAAACTCTGAGAGGTCTCCCATTTTACACTACCTTCGTCTGCTGCAGCCACTGCACACTCCTGTTCCACGACGCCTGACGTGGTATGGAGACCGACCTAACACACCACCACCACTAGTCCGGCGCTGCGGTCGCCACGACACCACTGCCAACCCATACATCTGACGTGTTGCCAACTACAGGTGTTTCCATTATTCTGATAAGCATCTGTATATAGCATCCAAGTGGTGCGTATCACTTTTAAAGTATAAAAGGATGATGGCAGAACTGATCTACAAAATGTTACGCTACAATCAATTCATTTGTGTTCATTCTTTTATAATTTAAACCACTCCCGTGTAACAAGCAGATTCTTTACTCTACGGAAACCTCGACTTGTTCGTTTACAAGCACTATAACGGGGATAAGTCGGTAGTCTAAATGTAAATTATTTTAACCACGATTTTACCATCATAACAATGTTAGTAATCTAAACAAAGCATTAGTCTTGAAGGTAGGATCGCTGACAGATTGGTTAAGGCAACGGACAACAAATCCCAAGGTTGAAGGTTCGAATCCAGGAGAAGCCAAGTGGAATCATTTTCAACTATAAATGAAGACGAGAAAATAAGACCTATAATAAAATATTACAGGATGTAATCAAGATCAAGTTTTATTTCTAAAACTGCTGTAAAAGTATACGTAATTCCGTTTATTAAAAACTACATTTCTCTCAGCGAAAAGTGATGTAGCGCACAGCGATTAATATCGGTATCGATGGACATCAATATCGATAATATCGGGAAAAGTGTTGGACATTCGATATTGGCCGATATTGGATAACAACATCGATTAAAATCGCAAATAGTGCGTTACTGTTATCGTCTGATACTTTTGTGATACTGGGGGGAAGTCTGGGTTCGATTCCTGTCCGGGTCCGTATTTTTTGTTTATTTTTCCACTAGTACATTACCATATTTTGTTGCTTCATAAGAACAAAATGTTTCCTTTTGCTTCTTTCAGCATTTTCAATATGTTTTACACGCTTCACGGACATTTAATGAGGAGAGAGCGAAGACGGGTTAGTGGTCATTGTAATCTTCATTCCCCTATCAGCGATGGAAACACCAAATATTTCGTCTGATTTTTTTAAAAAAAAAAAGATGTTTAACACAACAAAATTGGTTGCTATGGAGACATTATTGAAAAGGAACACTATGTAGTTTGTTAAGCACTCACTCCTTGCTTACTTTATTTCCAAGGTTATTTAGGACGGCTTATCATATACGCGTTCGTCATGTGTTTTTCTGGGTTCGGCGAGCGCATGCAAAGAAAGCTACCCTACGACACGCGTGAATGAAAAGCCGGTTTTACTATTTCGATACGGATGTGTTTGAGGTGAAGAAACGTTCATTGACTTACCTGGTTTGAATGAGCTGCTCCTCAAGTTTTTTTTCTTTTTGTGTAGATAATTATAATAAATAAGTTATCAAGTCCCTCAGATAGATAATTTGCTTTCAAGAAAACCAATGGAAACTCACAAATCAAAAACTATCACTTACAGCGTTGCTGAACTAACTGTGGCGAAGATACACCTCGGAAGCAGGGAGTCCAATGATTATCTTTACGATGCACATTTCACCGTTTTAAGACAAGCCATGGACTTCGTACGGAACAGATTACCATAAAATACTCACGATACACAGAATATTTACAATTTGTCTGCAGTTTAATAGCTTATTCACTGTTGCAAAACTCTCTTTTTAAAAAACACTCACGTAAACAGGAATTACGAATTTCAAGGTTGAAACTATAATAAAATGAAGTATGGAATAATTTAAATAAAGTTGTACTCTAGTTTTTCTGTTCTGAACAAAACTACAGGCTGCAAACTTGCAGTTGTCAAGCGGTTTCAGGCACTACTAACCTTCGGTGTATGAATGCGGATTCAATTTACGGATGGATCACTCATATTTCCTACGAAAATTTTCAAACAAAATCGCTTCTTAAAATTGGAATAGGGTGAAGTCATAAACTAAAATTGACCAGAAATTTCAAAGCTATCGTCGTTATTGTTTTGTGATCTGATAAATAAAAAAAGATTTTGGTCAACGTTTATTATCTGCGCTGTTCAAGTATTGTTTTTTTCCGCTTCAAACCAATTTTCTATCCTAATAGCGTTTTGGAGGGGAGTATTTGTACAGCTCCGACGGTACTTTTGGTGTTTCCGGGGACGTGAGAATATTTCTATATGTTGTTATAGTTATTACTATTGTAAAAATGGCAGCCATTATTACCCATATTGCATTTATTGATCGAATTTAATGTTTGAACGGTGCTTTACTTATGTTTTTTTGGTTGCTGATGTCGAATTTCCATATGAAGAATTACTAATTTCATTACGTAAATTCAAAATGGCGTATGTTGAAAGAAATGCATTTTAGGCAATGAGTTCCCCGAATGACGACTTGTTTCAAATATGATTTTCAGTGTTTTTGGCCGATTTTGGCTTGTAGAACTAGGCTGTGAGTAACTAAGTGGAGGACAGAAATATTTGTAGAAGAAATTAATCTTACTTGAGTGCCAATTAAGTAACAAAAACTATTTGCAAACATAGTATGAAATACCGGTAATGGGCACATGATTGTATTTTATATGTAACGTAAACACTATTTTTTCACATCTTCTGTGTCATCACTATTTTTACACGGCAGTTTGCATGGGAGCCTTACTCGGCGATACGTAGGCTATATCTAAACCATCTAAGTACATTCTTTGTTACACTATGTAAACTTAATGAACAGAGATTTTTTTCCAGACTTTAGGAAGCTGAGATCACACTAGGATCCAGTTTTAATCTCCCACAATCCAATGGTCAGGAGTGGTGTCAAGTTTAGACGCATTCCTCTCCCCCCGCCCTACCGGACCTGCTTGTTATTGCTGCTCGAAGAACATTCTGATACAACGCTGCACTGGTTGGTGGCAAGAAGATAATCAATATGTTTTTAATTGCGAATAAATTGTTATTTTGCCAAGAGACTGTTAGTGTGTGGGCTTTCCATTAGGGTTGTAAATCTGTCCAGAGGTTTGGAAGAAGTCTTCAGAGAAAGACAGACGTAAGTGGGTTGGATAATGGATATAGCACGTGCCTCTGGGTGTAAGATTCAGGTGTTCCAAACTGATTTTTTTTTTACCCTTTTTTACATTCTTTTCTTTAGTTCACAATGGTTCGTGGTCTCCTCAAATCTTGCAACGTTAATTTAACTCATTTCCCGACGTCATACAATGATGAAATTTTGCACAGTGGCGCAAGTTGGGTGACAACACTCTATTCCAATGTTACTTTCATATATTTCTATATTTTAAAAGGATATTTTTCTTAAATATGGACTTCTTTATCCTAAAATAAATACTAGCCTGCAACGATATTGAGTTATACTGGTTGTAGAACATTTTAGGATTTAGATAACAAAATATTAGCTTGAGAAAATGTATTCGAACAACGAAATAACTCGAAAAAAATAATTTAAAAAACTTTATAAAGACATACTTTTCTTAAACATTTCGTACTAAAAAGTTAAAAGTAATTTTGTTTATGCATGACTAAAAAGAAAAGCATGGAGAGCGCGCTCATTGAAGAATTTATAAAGTGACTGTACATGAGAGCGCGCCTCATGCTTTTCTTTTTAGTCATGCATAAACAAAATTATTTTTTACTTTTTAGTACGATTTTTTTTTTTAAAGAAAAATATGTGTTTAGAAGGATTTTTTTTATAAGAAGAACAAAATAATGTCACAGCTACTCGGCTTAAAAAAGTTTCAACTTTGTCATTTCCAAGATTGAAAGCTTTCGGTCTTAAGCAACATTATGGCTACTGGCGGGTGTTGGTATTAGAAGTCGATAGTAGCTACCAATCTTGGAAATGACAAGACCTAATGGGTTGCATGTCTCTCAATAAACGAGGCAAAAAAAAAACTTATTCGCAAATAAAATCAAATTAATTTTCCTCTTGCAGGCAACCAATAGTGCAGTGGTTATATCAGAATGTTCAAGCAGCTTGCCAGACAGACCAGGTATGGCTGGAATGTGTTAAATCTCGACACCACTTAAGACTCTCCGCGCTCTTAGTGTTAATTTCCGAGGGATAAAAAGTGGATTCCAGTGTGTTCTTGGCTTTCTGATGTCTCGAACTTGAAATGTATGAAAGGGTGTAATGTAACTCTCTTACAAGTAACACTAATTCAAGTGGACACTCAGATCTAGAAGAGGTATACATATCTAAAATCAGCATAAAAAACTGAGTTTGTGTGTAAAATATTAGGTGCCATTGGCCAAGGGTTGAAGAGAAATTGATGATACAATAGTCAGGTTCTTGTCTGTGGAGAGTGATAGAAATGGGTCGAAATACCATTATATTTTTAAATTGCTGAAGAAAATGGAAAGCAAATACACTGTAATGGGTACTGGTGGAAGGCGCTTCCTTATGGAGAGTATGAGCTTTATGGCCGCCATCTTGAAGTCCTCCATATTGAATCTCGATTGATTTTCTTAAAAGGGAAGGGGGTCGTGTAATATGTCATTCTAGGCTAGAATTTTACTAGAAATACATTTCTGAAGTCAGTTTTGCCGTAAATGTAATATTGTGAGAGATATGTGACGATAGCATGGAGTAACAATACAATAGCCTAGAAACACCCATTTCTTCTCGAAATAACGACGGAAATGACACAAAATGCATACAAATTGTTCCTGAGTACAGTGCCCTATCGATATGGATTTGTACGCATTTGGGTTTCATTTTCGTCGTTATGTCAAGGCAAAATAGGTGTGTCCAGGCTATTGTATTGTTACCCCAAGCTAGCGTCAGATACTCTTATCTCTCATATTATTGCATTTACAGCAAAACCGAATTCAGAAACGTATTTCTCGTAAAATCCTAGCCCAGAATGACATATTACACGACCCCCTTCCCATTTAAGAACACCAATCGAAATTCAATATGGCGGACTTCAAGATGGCGGCCACGATGAGTATACCTTCCAGAAGGAAGCGCCTTCCACCCAGTACCCATTACAGTGTATTTGCTTTCCATTTCTTTTAGCAATTTAAAAATATAATGGTATTTCAATACACAGACAAGAATCGGAGTATTGTATCATCAATTTTTCTTCAACCACTGGCCAATGGCACCTAATATTTTACACAAACTCAGTTTCTTATGCTGATTTTAGATATGTATACCTCTTCTAGATCTGAGTGTCCACTTGAATTAGTGTTACTTGTCCGATATATGTGTCGTCGAGTGAAAAAATTGGCCCAAACGTTGCATTTCATGATTCAAGCAAGTCGTCATTCAATGTACACACTGTTCAAGACATATTTCTTTCAATAGATGCCATTTTGAATCTACGCATAGGGATTAGTAGTTTTAATATGGAAATTCGACATTAGCAACCCAAAAACACATGGAAAACACCATATAAACATTAAAATACATCAATACATGTGTTATATGAGATATTGTATGTCATTTTTAAAAGATGGCTGCCATCTTGAATCCTAAGAGTTGAAATTTTAGATGCTTCGATTCAAATCAATTCTAAGGGCCTAACCCCCCCCCAAACAAAATCGAAAGCATCTTTCAAACATTAAAATCGATCAATAGATGCAATGTTAGTAATATTGGCCTCCATTTTTAAAACATCCCCATCATCTTAAATCTGAAGTGTTGAAATGTTGGGCGCTTCTGGTCAAATCGATTCTAAGGGTCTAACAATCCAAGAATATACGGAAATCGTCCTTCAAACATTAATATATATCAATAAATGTAAAATCGGTTATATTGGCCGCCATCTTGAATCCTAAGTCCTAAAATTTTAGCTGCTGCTTGTCAAATTGATTCCAATGGTCAAGCTAGTCTCTGTGTCCAAGTCTTAATTAGTGTTTGTTGCCCACGAGACAAGATTTAGACTGTCTCGTCTCGAAAATGCCTTGTCCAGAGTGTGTTTCGTCTCGAAAAGATGTATACTTTACATTACGAGAACTCTGTCTCGTCTCGTAGCAACACTACTTACTTTTAACATGAAATGCAACTTTTTGGTCAATTTGGGCATGTAGAACTTGGACTACTATCGTTATAATTGATACGACCGGTAGATCGGGTTCACAAATTGTAGCTAGATACACCATGTAAATGAGAGCACACAAATATATAAAAAAAAATATATTTTTTTTCTGCAAACTTTGAAAGTAGAAAATTTGCTGTACGATATAATCCGGTGTTGTACTATGTTGTTATAGGGTAAAATAGGTTTATGGAATGGGAACATGCAAATTCACAACTTCATTGGATAGTATTGATGTGGCCGATGACCATTCCAGGGTTATGCACAATCACAATAATATAAAAAAAAATGTTGTGTTAATTCAACACAATGCGGTGTCCCAGCGTGACTATCACTTTTGTGTGTTAAATCAACATAACACACGGTATTTATTTCGGTACTGAGAGAAAAATGTTACGGCTGCAACGAGATTTGAATATGGGTTGCTGAGTTGAAAGTTAAGCATCTTACCATCTAAGTTAAATCGCCAGACAGAAAAAACAACAACAACACTAGATTCAAACAGTTACTGAACCCCAAACACAAACAAAGTTACTCTCACGACTTATGCCATGATTTAATCATTTCTCCATTTGTTAATTAGAAATCACAATCCCCATTCATTGAGAACATGTTCCATTTCTATTAAAGTAAGCGCAGCATTCGACATGTTTTTACGATAAGAAAGCCGTAATACAGGTCAAGTGTTTGGCTGTCGCCATCTTGCTTGCTTTCATAGAAATAGAATATTCTCAATGAATGGACATTCTGGTTCCCAATTGACAAATAGGAAGTGATTAAAGTGATCTTGTGCGAGTAACTCAGTTTGTTTTGGGTGTTCAGCAACATAGCCCATATTTAATCGTCTACATTGTTTGAAGCTATGGTGTAGTCGTTTAATTCAAATGCTATTCAATAAATATCATTTGCATCTGGAGTTATTTCTGTTTGGCGATTTAGCGAAGTCGGTAAGACGCTTCTAACTGAACAACCCATGTTCAAATCTCGCTGCAGCCGTAACTCCCCCCCCCCAGTACCGAAATCAACACCATGTGTTGTGTTGATTTAACACGAAAAAAGTGGTAGTCACACTGGGACACTGCATTGTGTTGAATTAATACAGCTATTTTTTACTGTGTAGTTTTTTTTAGTTTAGGAGTACTGTACATACTCTAACAAAGATTTCAGGAATAAAACATCAACTCATAATATCCTTGTCCTCAGTTCGATCCCTGTTCGTACCATGTGGGCTTTGTGGTGAACAAACACCGTATGCGTGGGTTTTCTCGAGGTTTTCCCGTTTACTCCCGCGTTCTTTATTCCATCAATTTCCCCATCATCAGCCATCAGGCCTGAGCGAAAAGATGTTTAGAGACCTTAAAAATTAAATTCCAAAATAATTCTTTGGAACCCAAAACGCGATACTCTCACAGCTTCTGCGAGATAATCACAATATAAATAAATACGTAACATAAAATGGAAACAATTGTTCTGAGTTTAGTAAATCAACTCACCATGATTTCTAGCAAGTTTGAAATTACTTGCAGCCATGTTTACTAATTAGGATCAGAGGTGGTTTCTGTATGTAGAAACCAAGGATGTGCTAATTGAGGATTTGCTTATAGTTATCCAATGCCCAGTGAAAGAGTGAAGCCGAAAAACAACCGAGAATTAATCAACGCGACACACTTGATTGGTTAGCAGTAATCTACAGAGCTCGCTGCCATCTTAGTTAGCCAGAAACAATGTTTTTGATTAGAATAAGCGGGCTAAGTGGGCGGAATTAAGCTGTGACGTTTGGCTTCATGTTCTTGCCGAAATCGCATATCCTCTATTAGAACATCCTTGGTAGGAACCGAGGAACTTCCCACAGTTCAAAGAAATATATTTCTTTGTGCACCCCTACTCTGCCTCGGATGCCAACCCGAGCATAGTTCAATCATGTTATTAGTAGATCCGTCCTTAGAAGATAAATGCTCAATTAGAACGAAAATTACAAGTTAGCTTATCTAAAAAGAAGGGCGAGGTATCGTGAGTTTAAAGGACCTACACATTATAACAAAACACGAATCGCTACTGTTATCTAAGTTCCACAGAAAACATACCTGTGTGATCTATGGTAGAAGAATCTAAGTGAAGATGACAAAGAAAATCCACTAAACGTCTGGCTCGAAATCAGTTATCTTCTGCTTCATCTTGCTTGTCACCACACTTTCATTCACTCTTTCAAACTCCTCAGACGGCTCCTCTCAAACCCTTTAAATGTCTCAATCCCCTATTCTTACGCCATGATCGTTAATAATAAGTATACACTGCTTTAATACATTCTTATTCTTTTAACGCACTATATTCACTTGAAACTTCGTATTTTGAGTCTTGATGGATTTCCTAAGGACCCTCGCAAGTTCTGTTTTGCAGTCCACTACCATAAAGGGCATTGACGGCCTTGAAAGGGAACCCACGCTCACCAACGTTCACTACTATGAGAGCCCTTTGGTTTTACGGGTGGGACCTTTGGATACAAGTACGCCCCTGGAAATGTGATAGAGAAAAAGGGCTCTCGTAGCAATAGCGAAAGAGTATTTCATAAAGAATCTCTTTTCTGGAGTTGAGGAAATGATTGATTAAGGTTAATGTAAAGCGAAGATCTCCAATAAAACATGGCAGCACTATCTCCGTATATGTTTCATATATTTTTATCGTTGCACGAAATTTCAACACTGTTCCTACAAATTCAAGCCTAGAGAGTTAAAACTTTCAGGGAAGAAAGTTCATAACCAATTCAAGAGTTCTATCCGCGCCGATTTTTTATTTTATTTTTAGTTCACTGTTGAATCACTTCATTGATTTTATGGATATCCAAACCTATAACAATGAAGCTCTTTCAACAATGAACCAGAAAGAAAATTTAAAAAATCTGCACGAATAGAACTCTTGAATTGGTTATGAACTTTCTTCCCTGAAAGTTAGAACTCTCTAGGCTTGAATTTGTAGGAACAGCAATGAAATTACGTGTAACAGTAAAAATACATTAGACATATACGGAGGTAGTGCTGCCATCTTTTGTTGGAGATCGTTGCTTTAGAGTATTCTTAGGTGTGTTTAGGCTCTTCTTCCAGACTTTTGCTTTCGGTTTGTCTCTTTTGCACCCCTCCAAGATAACAATGGTTGCAGCGTAAAGCAAAGAAGAACCAGAGAGAGACAAAGAGCCAACGTCTTTGATTGAATTGAATTGGTGCATGGTCTTTGGCCAAGATATCTTTGATGTTTCTGTCTCCTCGCTCGTAGAACTGTAAATCCACGTCTTCATCTTAGCAACAAGGAAGTCTCCCCCTCGTCCGGGTCTTCTGACCACTACAGTTGTAATCGTGTTAAGGAAGGAAGACTATTTGGAAATAATCAAGGAAAAATGTGGTTAAAATTACGGAAGTTAAACAGACGGAAGAGGAAAGCAATTATTTTTTTTACGATTTTCTACGAATACTGATAAGTTTTCATTTCCGTACAATTATGCAGCCATTTATCTTGTAATGCAGTAAGCAAAAAACCAACGGATTTCTAGTTATCCTTATATTTAATGCTGGATACAGATTGAATGATTTCTCCTTCTCTGTCTAATCAGAAATGTGGAAACCCGTAATATCTGAGGTATGCTTCAGCTAGGAAATGTGGATAGGGTAAGTAGCGCCCAGGGTCTTAGTTGAAATACAATCCCGGTATTCACGTAGGAAAAGCCTGGAAAACCTCAGCCAAGATGCAGGCAGCAGAGGTCGAAGTTGCATGCTAATATGTATGTTACAAAGCGCAGTATCCTTTGTGATATTCTTCCAAGTGAACTGAAATATTTCTAATATGTATATGATTCATTGAATTCTTATTACGTCCTAAATGAGTTGGTTCTTCAAGAACGGGACCAAAGTTTTGGTAAAGTAGGCTTCGGATCACTCTATTCAATGCACTACGGAGGGAATTGAACCAATGACCACGCGTACAGAAAGCGAAAACGCTACCCTTGACCTTATTTAGTTGTTTGAAATACCTTAAACCGTATTTGAGAAATAGCATGGAACAAGAAAGGATTTCGTCCAAAGCTATACTGACAATAGATAAGGAAATGTCACAACTTGTATTTGGACTGTGTGATTGATAATTTCGCAACACAATTGAACCGTAGGGTCCATACGTGAACATTAAAAGAGAAACAGACGGAGCATATTCACGTGGTCTTATAATCAAAATACAGGAACCGTATGTTATAAACATGTTTTAGTTCTAAGTGTATTGATATGTCTACTACCTCCGATTGAAGTCCCCTCATAGTGCTCTAGCAACGCCACTGAGTGTGGTCATGGGCAAGAATGAAAGACATCAACTGCGCACAGAAGATGCGCAATGAGGTAGCACTGAAGACAGTATGAGAGAGGAAAATGGTCTAATTTAGTAGCACATAACCACTGTACTGTATATCATATACAAAACGAGAAAACTACCATAACGTCTGTATGAGGAGCTCAGAAGCCAACGGATATAATTAACAGTGACAAATAAAAAAAATCGAGGTAATCTTTTATATATAACCCGAAATATGTGACACAAAAATGTCATATATTTTGTACAAAGAAACCTTGGACTTTAATGTGTCCATGTACAAAGAAATATGACAATTTTGTGTCACATATTTCGGGTTATATATAAAAGATTACCTCGATTTTTTTATTTGTCAATGTCAATTATATCCCTTGGCTTCTGAAATCTGCATAAAGAAAGACTGTGGAGTCTGAAGCAATAATTACTTACTGGAGGCGCCGTCGGCAAAAATATACCCACTTCGATTCCTACTAAGTGGAAATTATAACATAATTCGTCACAATTAAAATTTCCCATTGGACGACACTATTGCCAGTGTGTATTAGAGAAAGTGGGGCATTGAGTTCTGAGTTAATCGGTACTTTAAAAGCTCGTACATCTACTTATTAAGAAGACCCTCTGTTTGATAATTGTATTGGTAGCGATTAGTTGTTGACTTATTGTGGATAATATGAACTGTGTATATCCAATTTCAAAGATAATTAATAGATTAGATATGTCGCCTCCAGAAGCTAAGAGATTGACTAATGAAAAAAATGTTCAAAGTAATCTTTTATATATAAACCGAAATATACGAGACACAAAATTGTCATATTTTGTATATGTACACATTAAAGTTCAAGGTTTCTTTGTACAAAATATGACAGTTTTGTGTCACATATATTTCGGGTTATATATAAAAGATTACCTTGAACTTGTTTTTCATTCGTCAATTTCACTTTTATCCGTTGGCGTCTGGAGTCCTCATTTCTTTCGGATATTACATACTATTGCGTTGAATATCAAATTTTAATGTATTGTAAAGGACCAAATAACAAAATTTTATATCTTAAAGATGTTTAAATAGTTCTTGAAATTTCACCAAATAATGCTCTTACACGTTGTAGTTTCAATATTTAAGAAACTAACGTCAATAGATATTTTCTTTCATTTAAAGTGTTGCTTTCAAAACAATATCAAAACTTGTTTATTTTATTTCTATCCTTCTTCCCATTGCTCGTTCTTTTCTTTCTTTATGCTTCAAGCAATTGGTTTGTGGCTAATTGATGTTCCAACAAAGTTAATTTGCTTTCCTTTTCATCAATTATTTCTGTAGATTCTTTATTTTCGCTTATCACAATTAACATTTGTTCTTTCACATTTCTTTTTATTCATATTTCTTTTGAACCTTATCTTCGTACCATAACATAATCTCCCCCGTTTATGGAAAAAAAAAATCTGACAGAAATACTAATTTTTGTTCCTTTCAATCAAGAAGCATACTAGGTAAATATCAGTTCGTCATATTTCTGGATAATAAACACTTAAAAAAGTATTAAATTGATAACATTATCACTTTTAGTTCCATTCTAGTAGTTTATTTATTTTTCTCCATTACATTTCCTCTTTTATTTTATTTCCTTTCTTTTACTTTATTTAATTTTCTTCATCACATTTCCTCTTTTATTTCATTTCCTTTCTTTTAGTTTATTTAATTTTCTTCATTACATTTCCTCTTTTATTTCATTTCCTTTCTTTTAGTTTATTTAATTTTCTTCATTACATTTTCCTCTTTTATTTTATTTACTTTCTTTTAGTTTATCTAATTTTCTCCATTACAGTTTCCTCTTTTATTTTATTTCCTATTTTCAATTTATTTCATTACAATTTGATAATCTATTCGTTGTGTTTATCTTTTAAACATTTAAAGACTTTCAAATTGGCGTTACTTTATTACATGAACATTTCGTTATTTCAAGAATACCTTTTGAAACTTCTTTACTAGTTGTTACCAAAACTGATAAAGAACTCTATTCTGACTCGAATTATTAAATCCTTCTATTTGACTTCCTTCCTTAAAACATTATTGTCGAAATTTTATAGTCTACCATAAATTAATCAAAATAAAAACAAAACCTGACCTAATATAACTTCATGTGGTTAGATTTTGCCCTACAAATATGTCAGTCAGTATTATTTATTGGTTCATTTCTTAATGGCACATCGACTATCAGCCTTTTAATATTTTTTTTCCTTAGGTCTATCAGGGGTTTTACGTGAGATGTTTTCATATCTGTTGTGTTTAGTCTCATGTCTAACGGATTCTTTTGTTTTAATTTCTAGAAATGATCAACGTTCAAGATTGAGCAACAAGATTCCGTGTGAAATAAAGCTACCGCTTTGGTATTTTCTTT
This sequence comes from Lepisma saccharinum, assembly GCA_022664845.1. Taxonomy (NCBI): domain Eukaryota; kingdom Metazoa; phylum Arthropoda; class Insecta; order Zygentoma; family Lepismatidae; genus Lepisma; species Lepisma saccharinum. The sequence goes on along the minus strand of JAGDQP010016292.1, from coordinate 27,809 downwards.
TTACTTTAATAAGCTAAGATTAAGTTAATTGTATGGGCACTAAAATTACGTTTTTATCTTCACGTTTTCACTTTAATACTATTAGAATTACCGTCATTTATTCCATCAATTGCGCATTGTAAAGCTGTTCATATTTCTGATTTGAGGTTCACTTCCTTTAGTCTCTTTCTTGGTCTAGAGTTGCCAGTTCCGATCAGTTTCCTATTACTTAAGTCAGATTCATCCCGAATTATTTTTATCTTTCTCTTGTAACAGACCTCCTGGTTTTCCTGTATACCTAGATAGTACTCGTAATATTTCGTTTAGACAGATTTATTACGGATTAGGTTAACAACTTCTTCCTTCGTTATGCGGATGATATGACTATATTATGGAAGTTCATGACATAATAATGTAAAGCAACGATCTCCAACAAAAGATGGCAGCACTATCTCTGTATTTGTCTAATATATTCTTATCGTTGCACGAAATTTCAATGCTGCTCCTATAAACTCAAGCCTAGAGAGTTCAAACTTTCAGGGAAGAAAGTTCATAACCAATTCAAGAGCATGGCCGATACTGAATTTTTATTTCTGTTTTCCTTCATTGTTGAAATCTCGCTTCATTGTTGTTGTGAATATCGAAACCTATAACAATGAAGCTCTTTCAACAATGAACAAAAAATAAAAATAAAAATCGGCATCGATCATGCTCTTGAATTAGTTATGAAGTCTTTTCCCCTGAAAGTTTGAACTCTCCAGGCTTGAATTTGTAGGAGCAGCAGCAATGAAATTTCGTGTAACAGTGAAAATACATTAGACATATACGGAGGTAGTGCTGCCATCTTTTGCTAGAGGAGATCGTTGCTTTAGATTATCCTTAAGAGAGATTTTTCTTGATTTCTTCGATAGAATCTATTCACTTGGTATTATTCAATTGTGTCAGTTGTTGCTAGCACAGAATATCGGCAAATACTGGCCCAGTAAAGGCCAATATAGATCAAGGTTGGCTCATTGTTGGGCCTATATAGGTTCGATATCCTGTGCTGTTAGAGGATGCTTTATTTGTTTCCTTATCCAACACATTAAGAGCATTTTGTTTCTATTATTGTACTATAGTTTTCATATGTTGCCAGGATATTTGCTTTTCTTGATAGACAAACTTTTACACCAACTCTTAAGCTCGAAGGAACTTCGTCTGATTCTTTGGATAATACAGGTTTCAATCTGTAATCAATTTTTGTTTTGATTCCTGTCTAGAGAATTTATTACTTGAAATACTTTCTTTTGTTCGTTATTGAAACAGTTCATCTTCGTATTCACATGTGTAAAGGATTTTCTTTTCTCAGCATATCCAACACTCTATTACCTTTTGATTGACTGAATGTATACGGTCTCATACCCTTTGAGCTATGCTATATGACAAAGTTTTAGCCATTTTCTTGTTGCACTACAAAACATTACATTAAGTTTTGTCATTTATCTATAATTAGCATAAATTATCCGAGAAAGGGTAAATTATCCTTTATCCGGGAAATGGGATCTATAGCTAGGGGTCCTTACTTCTAAAAAAGTGAGCCACGGTGGCTCAGTTGGTAGAGCGCTCACCTCTGGTGCTAGGGGTTGTCGGATCGATCCCTGCTCATGCTATGTGGGCTTTGTGGTGGACAAACACCGTGTGCGTGGGTTTTCTCGGGGTGCTCCCGTTTCCTCCTACTTTCTTCATTCCACCAATTCATCCCATCATCACCCATACGGTCTGAGCCATAGTTGCCTAAAGACCTTAAAAAAAATTCAAATTCTAAAAAAGCTTAATTCACTTCGAAAACGAAGCACTGAACAAGTCATCTGAAGTTTGATAATTCATTATTTAAAGTATTGTCCTACTGACTGACGTAACTAAGCATTCACACCACCTATCTTCTCTGATAGGTTAGACATTTTAGCTAATTTCTTTCCTTCTCTAATCATACTACAGTCCGATTGTGAATTACTAGACGTCGATCCTCTTTTCTTTATCATTCATTTTATCAAGTTTTGCAAGATTTATTATTTGAAGATATAAATTATTTGAAAGAAAAACAAATGAACTTTTATTGAAAGATCAATTGGTTATATAAACCAATTGCTTGAAACATAAAGCAAGAAAAGAATGAGCAGAGTGTAAACCAACGTTTATAGAACTTACTAAAGGTTGCATCGCACGTGACGTCATTGACTTATCCAAGGATGTTATAATTAGAGGATTATCCAAACTTGAGAAGAAAAAAAAACGGAATTCGAACGCACCAACTTCAGGTTGCCTGCCATCATGATATTTACAGCCATAATTTAAAAGAGTGAGAGAGACTTAAAATAAAAATGATCAGATTGTAAAATCGAGGTTTCACTCCTTTTGTATTACTTAATTAATCAAATTAGCATAACAATATGTTAAATGAAGGATAAATAGCAAGCACTCTTCTAAATTCTGACTGTGCGCACACAAGATGACAGCCTGAAATTCGTACGTTCGAATTAAATTTTCTTTTTTAATTTTGGCCTATCATCTAATTCTAATATCCTTGGTGGAATCAATGACGTCACGTGTCATGTAACCTATCGTTAGTTGTATAAACATTGTTTGCACACAGCTTATTCTGTTGTTTCTTTATGCGTCAAGCAACTGGTTTATGGCCAATTCATGTTTCAATAAAAGTTCATTTCCTTTTCTTTTCACCAGTTATTCTTTTCTTATTTTGACTTATCCCAACCATCGACCTCCATTAATACGATACTGGACTGACTGCAGTCATTGAAAATTTCATGTATATGTGAAGCTAGGGAGCGGGGAGGAAACTTAATCTCGTTTGTCCACTTCCAGTCTAAACCAATATGGACCAAATTTTCGATTCTAAAGCAGTTTTATACGCTTGATATCGCTGTGTGGCCCGTTTTTTAATTTGTCTTAATTCTTGCAAAAAAAAAAAAAAAGGAAATATTATTTGCAGTATTTTCTATTGTATACAGAGTACGATATATTATTACATTAATAACTCAGGAATTAAGACTTAAATAAAAAAACGGGCCACACAGCGATATCAAGCGTATAAAACTGAGTTAGAACTGAAGATTTGGTCCACATCGGATTAGACTGGAAGTGGACAAACGAATTTAAATATTTGCTCTGGCGTCTATCTTTCAACACTAAGTAGTTACTCCAGTATAGTTTACGTAGAGCTCGATGATCCCAACTAACAGTTGTTGTTTCTCATCTTCTTTTATTCTTGTTTCTTTTCAATCCGATGTTCCTACCAGAACAATCTCGTTCCCTTAACACGCGCTCGAAGACCCGCATTATGAAATTTTGCTCGTTTCCTGAAATATGAAGTTTTATGCGAGTTGTCAAGCAGGTGAGTTTTATACTCTGCAACGTTTCGTGAGATATTGTTCCCATCTTCAAAGTAAATTTGATAAGGCGGTGTCTCTTTTTGGAACAACGCGAATGGCGCCACGAATAGTGGCGCTGCTCGTCACCACAGCATGAATTCAATTGTAGGTTTCACACGGAGCTACAGACAAGGTACTATAATAGCAATTATCCCCCAGTAGCACATACACGTCAGCCGTTCATGGGACCCATATAGCCCCACATCGTTAATGCGGACGGAAGAGCGGTCCGCTTGAGCCCACGTCGATCGTTGTGAGATCGACATCGATTATCGGTATCACTAATTTTCCTATTTTCTAAAACTATAGTAAGTATTGTGCAAAGAATAAATCGATCTTTTACAAAACTTTTTGTTCGTAATGAATAAATTAAAATTAAAAAATAGAGCACTCATCATGGAACCATATCGATCCATGTCGTTAACTGATATCTATATTGATCATGTCGGTGCATATGGGCAAACCGATGTTTATTCAAGCGACGCTATATCCCTCTGGTGATAAAATATAAAAGTTCATGTTGCAGTCAACACACGGCCAGCTTTGGTGATAAAGAAACATGTTGAAGCATATTACAGTACAGATGTAACGTCCTTCCATTGGAAGGACATAAACAATTAAAGTGTTAAAGTTGATTGAGTTTTTCCCAAGGAGTCTTTGATCACTGTAAGTACATAGGCAAACCAACAAGATTTATAGTAATATTTATTACGTTGGTTTTCGTACACCGCCAGAACTGGGAGACATTTCACACTATTGTTTCGTTTGAACGGTAGAGCGTAGCGTATTTTCTCGAGGCAATATGGAGAGGTTCTCTTTAGTAGGAGGATAAGTTAATGTTGTATTTATAATATTTACATTTGTTTTACATCATTTCCTTGAAGTTGTCTCCTTGTAATCATAGCCATTCTACTCTTAACTTTTTGGCAAAATACGTAAAGAAAAAAGTTAAAAGCGGAAGAGACGTGAAATGATTACAATGGAGTGAAACTACAAATTTGATCATGAACGCAATATCGAAAATAACATTATTTTACTTACTAACAGTGGTCGACAAATTTTACAATCCATTAGCACAACGAAGTGATGTAACTTTAGCTACAGAAAATAGTATTCTTTACATTTGAATTAGAATTTTTATGGCCTTTAGGCATCTGAGGCTCAGGCCGAGTATTCTTTACATAAGTAGTAACTTTGTTTTACAATTTCAAACGTGTTTTACTATTTCTTGTTGGTTTGTCTATGTTGGTGGTCCTATATAGAAAGGGGGATTCATTTTTAAAATATTGAAAAATCAGAATTACATTATGCTCACATGTCAATGACCGATATAAGCGATGTCGATGCTCGATATTGAGCAATGCCGATGATCGATGTCGAGCGATATCGTTGACCGATATTGGTCAAGATGTTTGCCATCAAATATTGGGCCCATGTCGTTGAACGATATCGATCGATGTTGTAAAATCCTATATGTCCATATCGGTCGACGTGGATGTGGTACTTGGGTCGTGGCGCCATGGTGACGCTGCTAATGGCCAAACGTTGAGCTACCAACTACTGCCGAAAGTCTGCGCTTAAGACGGTCGAATCTTGTGAGAATGGACGGGGTAAGCTCCATTTCTTTGTCTATTTTTCCTCCATATAACAGCATAGGCAAAAAGTATAATACGTCCATGTGCAGTGGAAAGTGTAGGGCTTCAAGCGGGTATTGGCAACGCTTCAAACAGACGATGGTAGCACTCGGATTAGCGCTGCGGAAGCGGTACCAACAAACTCGTGTCGTCTGAAGGGGCCTTAACTGGTTGATAATTCGACACAAACTTTAGGTTGATTAAGTTAGCCTTCCGAGCTCGCTTCGTTCACACAGAAAACAAACCAGCTATAACTTCGTAAACTTCACTAGCCTTACATGGCTACCTTCCTCATGTCGCGAGAACCTTTTCGAGGAAGGTAATCGCAGTCTTTGAGATGTGTTTGGAATTTTGAAATCTATGTTATCTCCTGTGCGATACGCACGCACCATGAACGGCGCATGGCGGATGTGGAGGTAGCGCTCCACATACTCTCGACCTACGGTACGAAGTGAGGTAGGGTGATCAGTCCCACGCTCGACCGCCTTTACCTTCCCAAAGTGCCCAGGTGCCCTTTACCTCTTGTACTCAATTTGATAGGAGGCTGAGTGCACCTCAGAGCACTAGACATGGGAACACTGCGAGACAAGTCTTCAGCATCCTGGTCGGGATTTAAACTGTTGAAATGTATGGGCCGTCCGATTCGTATGAAAAAGGGGGAAAAAAATCTAGTCTTGTTTTTAAGGAAATATCAATATCTGTACTAACATTAATGTTGTCTAATTGGAATGAGTGGATGAATGTGTATGTATAAAACTGAAAGCATAGAATAGCTAATATTTTTTTGTACTATTAGAAAAATAATAATAATAATTATTGTACTTTTATTGTGTGGAAGAGTTTTCGGACTCAAAAATAAGATGAGAACAATTGTGTTGTACCTATCTGCGTTCATTATATTCTTTGTAAATGTATCTTGTTTGTATTATTATGTATTCGCTGTAACATAAATTATAGTATGTTGTGAGTTTATGTAATGAAATTTATAGCTGTAATCAGTATCATATTATGAGGAGGTCAAAAGTTAAGAGACACAAGAGACGCTAACAAATAAGTCAGGTAGCCCTTTCTATATAACCCAAAATATATGTGACACAAAACTGTCATATTTTGAACAAATAAACCATGGACCTTAATGTGTCCATATACAAAATATGACAATTTTCTGTCACATATATTTCGGGTTATATAGAAAAGATTATACCTCGACCGTGTCACTTATATTCCTTGGCTTCTTGAATCGACTTTTATTTTCTATTTGTAGATCAATTATTCATGGCTTCATGAAACAATATAAATTTTCGTATACAAACAAAATTACATATAGGAAAGTTAATAAAAAAAAGTCTTTTCGTGACGATTTAAGCAAATATGTATGTATAATAATAATACAGATTGAGGTACATTTAACATATTAATATACATTTTCACTAAAGTGATTTATTCGTAGATATATTTTCCTACTTCATAAAACACAGAATTTCTTTCAAAACTGCTTACAGGTGATAAGGTGAGAAGAGAAAAAGGATTTTCAATTGGTATTAAGGAATCGTTGATAATTATCTGAGAATAAGAAGAATTGGCTTTCGAAACGTCGATTGAGTATTGACATATATGTATATAAAGTGCTTAAATGATTCAGGAAATCTTTTTTACACTCTAAGCCATAGGTGATGTATTGCGTTTTGTGCAGTCGGAATTCCTGTAAGTGGAAGTGCAAGGCTAAAATGTTACTTTAACCTAAGGTTATCCGACAGAACACTTTAAAAGAAAGAAGGACAAAGAATTTTAAAAACGAGGAGAAAAGAAGTGCGAGAGCATTGAAAGAAAACGGCATTGAAAATACCAATAAACCAGTGGCGGCTCGTAAGTTTAAAGAGCAGGTGAAGAACTACCAAAATTTCGCACATCTAACACAGTCACTCCATGTTTATTAACAGTTATATCTTGTGATTTTAGGATAAGCTACGTCACCCACAATACTATTTGACTATCTTACTTGGAGTTGACCATCTTGATGGATTTGGCGCAATTTTCTTTTTTTGTCTTGATTAATTCCTTAACGAAACATTCTTGTTTAAGTGAATGTACTATAGCGCAATAGATGAAGTGACGCTTCATCCACTTCACCTGAAAAGCCGCCACTGAAATAAACATGTTGCAAAGATCAGTTTTACGAAGTTGCCATATGAAAGTCGATTGATGCAAGTCTGTTTTGGGCAAACAAGGACCATTATTTCAGTTTGTTAATCTAACTCTTTGTTAGATGATAATTATGTGAATCCATTTGTAAATCGAACTTTTCACTATCTTCTAAATTTTAAAATAATGGAGAAGTCCTACCTGAAGACGTCTTTACATAATATTTCGCCTTATCCGATCGAGCTTTCTCAGGTGAACACAAGCCCCTAACATTACATGAAAACTATTTTAGATAGGAGTCCATGAAAGGTTTAATAACTCTCAACCTTCCTTTCACTCCTATCTAAAAAATTTCATGTAATGTTAGGGACTTATGTTCACTTGAGGACGCTTGATTGGATCAAGTTAAATATTTGCAACTTACTTTTCAACGAGTCCAGGTAGGCCTTGTCCATTTCTCAAAATTATGGTAAGCAAGAGATTCTTAATCACTATTTGTTCCTTAAAAATTTAAAACAAAATAATAATTATAAGATAGTTGAAATGCATTTTGGATTCCAGAAATTCCCAAAGAACCTGGTTCTCAGTGCGTATACTGAAAATATTGTGCGTACGAAGGTGGTTTCTTATGTGTATGTATACTTTCAAGTGCTACTGTGATTCTTGTTGTGTACACTTTAACACATTACAGTTTATCCCCCTTACAGTTTCGCTTTTATCTTAAATAGAAAGATTATTCTTTAAATAAAGAAGGAACGACATAATGATAAGGCTTAAATCTGGTAATCCTGTGTTACGCTACTTACTACAAGGGCATGTTACAGTATCATCTAGTTGGGGGTTAGCGTAACATTCTAGTGAGTGAGAGATTCTGGTTTGGATTCCGGGCAAGGGAAGAAGGCTTTTTGGTTGGTGTCAAGGATCCGTTGGTAATTGCCTGAGAATGAGAAAAGTTGGCTCCCGAAACGCCGATTGAGTATTAACATTTATACATATAAAGAAAGGGTTCTCTGATTTTCACAAAAATTGAAGATAGAATGGGGCCAAAACATTGTTAGCAAATCTTTGACGCTTAATGGATTGCAGTCGATATCATTGGCCACTGTGAACGTCGAAAAAGAGCTATAGCCTGTTGTTTGATGGGGCTCTATTAACCCTTAGGCAATAGCAGTGAAATGATAATGGTTCCAAGAGCTGTGTACATATGTTACGTATTGATGTATTGTTATTGTAGTTTGCACTTAAGCATAAATGTTACGTCAAACCAATAATTGAAAATGAGTAGTAACGATAGACGCATATGTTTAATTTTAATTTTATTTTAAGGCCTTTAGGCAACTAGGGCTCAGGCCGTATGGATGATGATGGAATGAATTGGTGGAATGAAGAAAGTGGGAGGAAACGGGAGAACCGCGAGAAAACCTACGCACACGGTATTTGTCCACCATAAAGCCCACATGGCATGAACAGGGATCAATCCGACGACCCCTAGCACAACGCTCTACCAACTGAGCCACCGCGGCTCCTAGACAAATGTGTGTCATATATCTACACATAATGGATATTTGAGAACAATTTTTACGGATGTTACGGAGCTATGTATGCGTAATGAAATTAATTTGTCTAGGTGCTTCTTGAATACGAAAATAATGGATGAGACATATTTCGAGAATATTTAAAATAACACTATACAGTAATATGTAAGTATGATGTATTGAAATATATGATCTTAGATTAACTTTAAAGTTAATATTGGACTGATGAGTGTAATTAAATCTATTTTTTTTAAAGGGCATCAGTACACAAATTTTACTGACCAATAGTATATTCTTATATTGTAATAGCGATACAATTTCATGAATCACAATCACTTTTCAACTTAAACCTGGTAACTTCCACAGAAATAATTTCACTTAACTATTTTCCATTTTAAAATATTTCTCTCAATTTCCCAAAAACTTGTACTATTGCATTTATTATGCCTTAATATATATATATATATATATATATATATATATATATAGATATAGATATAGATAGAGAGAGAGAGAGAGAGAGAGAGAGAGAGATGGTTTGCTTATGATGTAGTTGTCAATGACAATAAATATGAAGTATTTGAGTACGGATCTAATCTGTTTTATTGCATACACAATTATTGCTAGCACTTGATTCAATCTACGGTGTTACTTTAGCTCTCCACGCAACGTTTGTTATTGTTTCTCGGTCTAATAGATGGAATTTTTACACAATTCCATGTAGTAATAAGTGTGAATTTCAGACCTGACGCTTTGTTTCACCTAAAAGTGCATATGTGATCAAGTCTTGCAATTGGGGGGATGGGGGAAGCGGAGGTAGCGCTCCACACATTCTTGATCTACGGTACGAAGTAAGGTGAGGTGGTAAGTCCCACGGTCCACCGCCTTTACCTCCAAGGTGTCCTGGAATACCGAGGACACTGGTACTCAATTTGATATGAGAGACTGATTGCACCTCAGAGCGCCAGACATGGGAGTACTGAAGAAAAGTCTCTAGCGTACTGACCGGGATTTGAACCCGGGCCACCCGGTTCTTTCCTAGTCAGACGCCTGAGCTACGACAATGAAACTCGTTTTTGACATACAGAAGTGTTTTACTGAGTTAAGCCTTCGAACCGTTTAGACCGACTGCTATTTCCGAAGCGTCTACAGAAGCATCTGTTACTGACAGACCCTGCCTTTTTTTAGACGTTTACCAGTCCAATAATTCAGCGTCAAAAATTGAGATAGATCAGCTAACAATATTTTGTTCCCATTCGATATCCAGTTTTTGTGAAAAATGACACATTAACAACCTTAACAGCCCATTGACGAAGCCTGAGTGTATAGATGCAAATAAAATATAACCACTGTCACTAGCACTTCATGAAGAATGTGTTTCCGATGTATGTGTAGATGGTATCGTAAGAAATGAGTATCTCTTTAGTCTTTAGTGTCAAAATCATATACAATATTGTCCTCTAAAAGTGAATCCTTTTAGAATATTCTTTGTAATACTGGTAATATTAAGTCTGTTTGTTTGCTTCGATTCGTGCCCACTCTTCTTCGGGTAAATCTTTGTCTCCAAATCCCCACAAATGGTGGGAGCCATCACCCGATTTAATCACTTTCTTTTTTATCATTTCAGGACTGGCTGTTTTCAAGTCGTAGGCCCAGCCAATCCAGGCAAAGAAGTCGATGAATGCCGTCGAGAAGTTGGTGCTGTAGGTGCCCAGCTCAGAGGTCTTGTAGTCCCAAGGAAATGCATGATGATAGTTGTGCCAACCCTCACCTATGGCACACACGGCCACGCTCAAACTCTCCACAGCTGACACGAATCTGTTGAGAAAAGAATAAACCTTTGTTATTAACAAATACATCGATTCAGGTTATATGTTGACGCCAGAAGTCAAGGGATACAAGCGAGATTGACGAATAAAAAATAGTTCAAGGTAATCTTTCATATACAGCCTGAAATATGTATATGTGACACAAGATTGTCATATTTTGTACACGGACACATTAGGATCCAAGGTTTCTTTGTTCAAAATATGACACTTTTGTGTCACATACATTTCGCCCTGAAATAATGTTCGAAATTTGTAAATTTACATTAAAACATAAAAATAAAATGTCTTTGAAGAAAATCAAAATTATGCATAGTTTCGGGGCTACAAGTGCTGGAAGTTACGGCGGCACCGTCACAAACGATGTCATATCTCCTCACTTAATGACGTAAGCGGTGTCGGCTTAGGAAATCACACTCAAAGTAGTACCCGATACGTGTATTTAAGCATATGTATGATTGAGGGAGTGCCACATAGATCAGCAATCATAAAGGTAACTTAAATAAATGGCGAGATTGACGTAATTTGTGACGATGTCACTATAACTTTGAACGCCTGTAGCTTCGAAATTGAGCATATTTGATTCATTGAAGCAATTACTCTGAGGTATCACAGTGTGCGATGGATAATCAATGTCGGACAATTAAAAACCACCGCTTGTGATCTAGTGACTAAGGGAATTCCCTTCAGATTCGCCATTCTGTTTGAATTCTACTAACAGCCACCATGACTGACCAGGGTAGGGGGAAAGTTTGAGAGAACGAGGAAATCGGATAGAATAGGGAAGTCGAACTGATGATGTAATCAAGTGGGTAGAAGTTGAACTCCTTATATCACGGAGGTAGCATTTTTAAGTTGGAGTGGTGACTGCATGAATAGCGTGCCTCCATGTGAATTTTGTTTAAAAAAAATGTAGGATTTCTCTACGCTTCGATTTATTTTTTACATCAAATTTATGGGTCGTTTGTGGATTTGTTAAGCCTGAACTGCAAAATGTAAGTACCTCACCTTATTTTATAGTAATTTAGGTGTAATTTCGTGGTAGTTCATTTTACCCTATGCAGCTCTTTGAGCAGAGCCATCTTGAAATCTTAAAACTTGGTCGATAGGACAAAATGAGTCTCGCCATAGGAATTGTGGTTCTAAGTAGATATTTTCTGAAACCATTAAAAATACCTTTATACATATAACGATATAAAGAGGCATTGTTTTGCAATTACTCAAAACTATTTTGCAATTTTCTGTATAACTTATCAAAACAGAAATTACATTTTTCATCTGCCATTCACAGTGATTTATTTATTGAAGCGTTATCTTCCTGTATTGTTATCACTGTTCTCTCTAGTTTCTGTACTCGCTAACAGGGATGTTTATGTTAACGATTTTCGATGTGTAATGAAGTTTACAACGGATTAAAATGCCTACCCGATGTTCTCATACCGGTTGGACAAAACGGGGGAAACCCATGTTTTTCGAAATCACAATTTCCAGCCAAAATGGGGGCAGCAATGAGGCATTTTAACTATAACCCTGTGTAGTTGAAGGATGAAAGTTTCATTGCACAAGAAAAATATCATGATTAGTTGTTTATTGTAATTTGCCGGGATGTCGGGGATTTTCCCTGGTGTGTGAGGATTTCATCCCCGATTGTTGATTCCGAATATCATCCTAACCAGGAATAAAATCTTAGTATTTCTACCCAAACAGGTAGTATGTTGAACTTACCAGCAATTACTAGTTTTGGGATCCCCCTTTTCGTAATTTATAACAAATCGAACACTGCGCTCGACACTGGCGTGATACACTCAATACTATTCCTAAAGCCTAAGAAATTTTTATTTCAACGAGAAAAAATGCAAAGAAAAACTTAAGCAAAATATGAAGAGCGTCGGAAGAAAACTGGGAATGTCCATTTCTAGCGATTTTGTGCTGTATTCTATGGGGGAAAAAATTGGAACTACAAAACTATCAAAGAACGAAGCGTTAAAATTGATAAATGACCACAGGAGACAATATTATATATTTGTTGAGGCGTTTGAACATTGAGCAATTAAGGAATTAACACTTGGTTCTCTCAATAAACCTGTTTTGAGGCATTCCTTCTTTGCTCCTGAGATACTGTTTGAGAAATATTACTATCTCAAGATGTCATCACGCGATATTTATCGATATTAGGTAATATTTTTCGGAAGAGCACCGTGTGTGTTCTAAAAAGGTCAATGTCATGGGAACATAACAGGCACTATGTGAAAACGTCTCCATGTTCTCTGTTTAAAGTCATTCCGTAATGATAATACCGTCTATGTCAACACATTAGACCTAGAAGTCGTACTGTGCGGACGCTTGTTGCTGAGTCTCCAGAGTGCAGTGAAGTGTAACGCTGAAGATGGGTGTCTCTCTCATGGTTTGGCACGTTAGAATAGGCATGTTCTCGTGCTATGCAATGAAAGTTAAGAAAGCAGATTCCGCTTTCTTAACGTTGTATGATTCCGCTAAATACAAAGCTACGTTTTCGTACGGTTTTGAAATATTAACAATTCTTTTAATATCATATGTGGAACCGAACCCGGGCCCGGGCCCGGGCCCGGGCCCTAGATCAGATTGAACAGACATGAAGGACTTAGTGCGAGAAATGCGTAGTATGAAGGAGAGCATAACAAGTGAACTTAAATAAGTGAGGGAAATGTTGGACAAGTTAGGTAATCGACTTGCATCTGTTGAAAACCAAGTTGAAAACATTTGCAAAGATGTTAATGATCTTCAAGACTACACCACATGGCTAGAGAAAAAAGTAGACGATTTGGAAAATAGGTCCGGAAGATAAAATGTTGTAGCGTACGGCTTAGAGGAAACAGGTCGAGAGACATGGGCTGAAACTGAAGAAAAGGTGCGCGACTTATTTGGAAACAAACTGAAAGTGAAAATTCATAATGATGACATTCAAAGAGCACACAGGATAAACGCCAAGAAAGGAAATAGACCGATAGTGTGTAAATTATTGAAGGACAAAAAAAAGGGAAGTAATACTTAAAAATAAACATTTATTATATGGTACCAAGATATTCGTTGATGAAGACTTTTCAGCAACTGTTCGTAATGAAAGAAATCGACTGAAGGAACACATGATAGAAGCTAAAAGAAGAGGTTTCAGTGCTCATCTGCAATATAAATATTTAGTGATAGACAGGAGTAGGTACAGTACATGGGACTTTGAAACGGGAAACAATCCTTTAGTGAGTGGGTTTCGAAGGCCCCAGCTGTAACGTCCGGCCAGGAGAAATCTGACAGCCCTCAGGCCAATGTCTCGGATGACAGCATTCCAACACTGCAATTGTGTGTTCAAGAAACAGGTGTTTGTGCTAGTGTTGGTAGTGGCAATGTACTCAGCGACCCCGCTAAAAATAAACCTGGAGCAGAATCTAGGAAAAAATCAAGGTTGCTGAACTTTCAACTTCGGGGGAAGGAGGGTAAGGCCTCCTGTTGACAACCAAGAAATGTTAACTTTCAATCAGGTAGGAAGGAAGCTAGTATTTCTCTTGAAACAACAAAAGAGGACAACCGTAAAGCAAGTGTTATTGAAAGGGAGGATTTTGTGATCTTTCTTTAGATGTACTTTTCCAAAACATCAATGGTGCCAGGACCAAAACAAAAGAAATATGTTGTAATATATTATCAGGTAATTACAGTGTAGTAGCATTAGTGGAAACGTGGTTGGGAGATTCTCATTATGACTCTGAGCTCTTCGACGATCGTTATGTGCTATTCAGGAGAGATAGGAATACAAAAATGCGTGGCAAATGTTGGGGAGGGGGAGTGATTCTAGCAGTACAACAAAAATATGATGTTTCGCAAATGGGTAATATAGAATATGATCTTGACTGCATTCTCGATAAATTTGTAAGTAATACTTTATCTATGTCCACGTGTGTTGTTTATTTTGAACCTAATTCACCGCTTGAACGCTATGAACATTATTTTTTTACATATCTTGAAAGCAGCTGTCCACCGGGTAGTACAGTTTGCCTTCTGGGAGACTTTAACATACCTGAAATAGAGGGGCCAAACTTAAACATCGCAAATGCCACAGCAAAATGTCAGGAATTAATACATTTTGTGACATATTTTGAAATAGAATCACTTAACCACATAACAAACAAGAACGGGCGGACTCTAGATTTAATTTTAACAAACATCAAAAGTGTCAACGTTCAACATGAAACTTCTCCTATTGTGAAAGAAGATCAACGCCATCGTGCACTGCTAATTAGAATAACTTATACCAAACCTTCAAAAACCAAATTAAAAAACATTCGAAGTTATAATTTCTGGCGAGCCAATTTTGAATTACTGTATAGGGAACTAGCTAGAGTTGACTGGGAATGTTTAGAAAATTTTGATAATGTCAATGAAGCTGTTACTCGGTTTTATCAAATAATTTATGATTCTCTGAATAAATGTGTTCCAGCAAAGAAAATGACCTCAAATTCATATCCATGCTGGTTTACCAGAGAAATCATTACCAATATTAAACGTAAATCATACCATCATAAGAATTGGGAAAAAAGCAATTGGAAACTCTCATTATCATTATAGAGAATTTGTCCAGTTGCGAAAACAAGTAAAAAAAAAAGACATATCATTAGCTTACCAGAAGTTCTTAACCGATAGCGAAAATACTATTCTAAATGACCCTGGTAACTTTTGGGAGTTTATCAGGAAAAAAAACACGACATCTTCCACCTTCAAGTATGACATACAATGGACAAGTAATCTACGATAATGATGAGATTGTCAATTGTTTTGCAAGTCATTTTCAATCAGTATATCAAAAATCATCTGCAAAATATGAAATAAATGATATAGGCAACAAATGCAATTCAATAGATTCATTCGAACTGTTGAGTGTAACATTAGGAGAAATAGAGAAATATGAGCACAAATTAATGTTATCTACACAGACCTGGTAAAAGCATTTGATACTTTAGATCATGACATCCTGTTAAGTAAGCTCAGCTACTTTAACTTTACAGAACCTTCATTAATGTTCATTGCTTCGTATTTAAAAAATTGTAAACAGTCCGTTCTTTACAAAGAATTTATTTCCAGGCAATACGAAGTTCGATCAGGTGTTCCTAAAGGATCAAATTTAGGACCTCTTCTATTTCTAATATTCATTAACGACTTATCAGATTGTATTATAAACTCTAAAAAACTCCTATTTGCTGATGACCTAAAAATATATTTGGAAATATCTTGTATTGAAGACTGTAGTAAACTTCAGAGTGACCTAAACAATGTTACTAAGTAGTGTAAGGAAAATAATCTTGTTATAAATGTTAATAAATGCAAAACTGTCTCCTTAACTAAACTTAAAAATAAATATACGTACACATACACAATTAACGGCGTTCAATTAAACAATGCTAATTCAGTAAAAGATCTGGGTGTAATCTTTGATGCACATTTAACATTTAATACGCATATTGTGACCATAAAAAATAAAGTACATAGAAACTTGGGATTAATCATGAGATTAGGAAAAGACTTTAATAATCCACAGGTTCTCAAGTTACTGCATTTTAACTATGTCAGATCGAAATTGGAATATGCATCTATAATATGGAATCCACAATGCAGTAAATATTCTAAGACAATTGAGATCATTCAGTCAATTTTTTTTAGGTTCTTAGCGTACAAACAAACTGGTTTTTATTCAAAATTTGATTCGTCGTCGCTACTGGCAGAAAACTTTGATCTTCTGACGTTGGAAAAATGGAGAACTATGAACGATATTAAATATTTCTTTCGGAAATATTTAATAATGAAGTTGATTGTATAGACTTAACCGCAGCTACTAGTATAAAAGTTCCCTCACTTAGAACTCGTATGCAAAACAATATTTTTTCTTCTGTAACACGCCCAGAACAAATTCTATGTTAAAGTCTTAGAAGATGGCGATCTTGTGCTACCTATAATAAGTACTTACAAGAAGATAACGAGATAGATATCAACAATATGACAAAAACGGGTATACGCTCTACATTGATTCAATGTGAGAGAATCAACTACTAAAGTTCTACCTTGTGGAAATAATATTAAAGTCTTTGTTTCGTTCTGTGTGATTGGGTTTATATATTATTATTCTATCTGATGGAAACTCTATTAATGTCTTTGTTTTATTTTATGTGATTTTTTTTATTCCATCTTGTGGAAACGGTATTAATGTCTTTGCTTAGATCTACGGCGTCATAGTCACAAATGATATCATATCTCCACACATAATAACGGGTTAAATCTCATAAATGACCACAGGAGACAATATTACATATTTATTGCGATTAATGAATTAAAACTTGCTTTTCTCAATAAACCGCTGTTTTGAGACATTCCTGGTTTTCTCCCAACACGCTTCATGCGATGTTTGAGAAATATTACTATCTGAAGATGTCGTGGCGCGATATTGATCGATATTGGCCTATATTGATCGGATGAGCACCGTCTGTGTTCTACAAAAGTCAATGTCATGGGAACATAACAAGTCCTATGTGAAAAGCGTCTCCACGTTCCATTTTAAAGTCATTCCCTAATGAAAATACCGCCTATGTCAACACATTCCATGTCTGAATGGAATTTACATTTTATTTAAGGCCTTTAGATGTCTGTGTGGATGACGGGGTATAATCGACGTATTATTCTAGACGAATGGCTCTTTGAGCCGATCAGGGTGTCGAGCCGTTAAAACGGGCTTGTCTTTCGACTACAAGATCGTGGTTTCGAATCTCGCCTCGGGCATGCCATGGATGTTTCTTTGTGTGTGATTTTAACTTAGATGTAATAGAGAATAAATTCCACAAAGTTAAAAAAGTATAACAAGTTCAACAAGTAAATCCCGCTTCCAGCGAACCAAGTTTATAAAAAGTGGCGTAGTGGTTAAACCGATGGACCACATATCACAAATCACAAAGTTCCAAGTTCGAATCCAGCCGCAGAGAAATGCGATTTTTTTTTTGACATGTACAGCAAGACGAGACAATAGGACGTGTAATGGAATAAAACCAGGATGTAAACAAGATCACCCCGGTTTCTTTCAAAGCTACTATAAAAATATACACAATCCCATTCATTAAAACAATAACTTTCTTTCAGTGAAAGGTTGTGCTCGCCGACAGTGAAAAAATATTGTTCTTCGATACCGATCATTATCGACCTCAATATCAGCCACTTTTTTACCATTCGATGGTGATTGATGTTGTATAACAATGGATGTGCTTATTTACTTACTTACTTAGTCTATGGCTTACGGAACTCAGGATAGGATTCTATCATCAGGGATTTTCATCATAAACACCTACTTCTCGAAGATCTCTTCTAATAGTATCCTTCCAACGTCGTCTCAGTCTTCCTAACGGTCTCTTTCCCTGCAGTTTACCAACCACGATGGAATATAATCTTTGTTTTTCCCCCATCCGAGCTACATGGCCCGCCCACCTTAGTCGTGGAGATTTCATTATTCTTACAACATCGGGTAAGACCGTGAAGTTCTTCATTCTCCAGTCATCTCGTCCCGTTTCGGTCCATATATCTTTCTCAAGACCTGGGGACACTACAGTCAAATAAAATTACATCTCTCCGTTTTGTCCAACTCTCCCCTACTGTCCGCAATGGGCCTATTTCTTCTGAATATGAGCTCCAACCCTTTTCTATTTACACATTTCACTTATATTCCTTTATTTGAAACAACCAGAAGAGATGAGCTTTAAACTATGTTAAATGATCTTAGGTTTCTTTCTTTCTCATTCTATTCTATTTTCTTTAGCGTTTTAGTTTCTGATAAACGTTTTAGTTTAGACCGAAACGTCATGTATTTTTTTAAAAAATCGTGTAAATTTATTAACTACAAGAATACTTGAAGGATACACAAATAAATAAATTTTACATCAGTTCAGTTAAAAGACTTACGTTAAAACTATTATGGGTATAAGTCACATGATGGTGAAAAAAGAACTGATTCCACCTTTCACCTTGCGACTCTTACCGATGGTAACCTTAAATAGAGGTTTTGATGAAGCTCGTCTGGATCACTCGAAATATTGTAACTACATATTTCGAGGTAACCCCTTTTAATACATATGTACTTAAAAAATTGTAGATGTTGACACGTGGTGTTTATACAGTGTGTCCCTGGCATAATGGTGCAACTTCTGTAGATGATTTTACATTGAAACAAGAAAAACATGGTTGGCGAATACAGGTTAAAGGGAATTTCTATGCTTGCCATATTAAACAATTGAATTCCTTGTCAATATAATTCGTACGTTGCGAAACCTGGTACTAGGGTACTACTTCGATTATAATTTGCTAAGCCGAAACCGCTTACGTCATTCTATGTGGAGAAATGACATCATTTGTGACGATGAGGTCGTAATTTTAAGCTTCTATAGCTCCGAAACCATGCATGCCTCGACATTTCTTCAAAGGGACTTTTTTCTTGTTTTGATAAAAAAAATAACCTCCCAAAGTTTGCGAAATTATTTCAGGAATAACCTGTATAATAGACTTTTATTTTTGTCGACATTTCGAGATATTTATAGTCCGGACTGCAAAGCACTTCGAGAACCGAAAGTTTTATTAGATGTTTCTACCTCACATAAGACGTGACCTGGGGACTTACCTGTCATAAGGTTTCATTCCGTATATATGAGCAGCACTGTTGACAAGCCAGGTACCGTGTAATAGAAGGGTATAACGAAGAGCGTAGCATGTACAGAATGCAGTGAAGAAGGACTCTTCCCAGCAGTAGCAAGGAACAGCTACCGGAAATGCAAGCGCCAACAGAATATAGAGAGGAATATAATACCTGAAAAACAGAGAAACAATAAAATATATTGAACACTTCTCTCACCAGTGAGATATTTAAATAAGTCGTGAGAGCTAATTTACTGTGAAATTTAGTTTCTTGACTGGTTTCAGGTCGCTAAATAGCGTGGTGATTATTTCGTTTCACAATGCGTCATTTAATCGGTCGAATGGCAAGTACGTGCTTGTCACATTTTTTTTTCTTTGGACGGGGGGCTAACCTCATTCCATCTAGGTGTTAATAATGTAGGTTTTTATATATCACAAATTACTGTAACACTCGCCTTAAGGTTAATGTAAGGCAACGATCTCCAACAAAAGATGGCAGCACTATCTCCGTATGTGTCTAATGTATTTTTATCGTTGCACGAAATTTCGTTGCTGCTCCTACAAATTCAAGCCAAGAGAGTTCAAACTTTCAGGGAAGAAAGTTCATAACCAATTCAAGAGTTCCATCAATTACGATTTAAAAATTTTTAATTTTCTTTTTTGTTCATTGTCGAAAGAGCTTCATTGTTATAGACTTTGATATTCACAACAACAATCAAACGATTTCAACAATGAATAAAAATGAAAATTAAAAAATCGGCATTAATCGAACTCTTGAATCGTTTATGAACTTTCTTCCGTGAAAGTTAGAACTCTCTAGGCTTGAATTCGTAGAAGCAGTATTGAAATTTCCTGTAACAATGAAAACACATTAGACATATACAGAGATAGTGCTGCCATCTTTTATTGGAGATCGTTGCTTTACATTAACCTTAACGTTAACCACGATAATAGTAATATAAGCAAGGCATTAGTGGCTATGCGTCTCAAAGCTGTCCACTTCCAGATTTTTGTTTTGTTGTTTATGCTTGTATGTAATGACTAAAATGTGTCTAATGTTAGTGTTTGTTATTTAATTAGTTAAAAACACAACCATCTGCTACGGCATCAACTTGTAATATTATGGGTCAATACATATAAATAAATATAAGAAATAACTTAAAGTATAAACCGTAAATGTCATAAATGAAGTAAACGGATGTATGAAATCGTACGGTCAAATATGCTATTTATAAAAAGATTTTTCTATTCAGGATTGTTAGATTCTTTCATGTTTCCTAACGCTTACAGACATCTTTTTGTCATACCCACAACTACAAGTGACCTCATACCCACAACTACAAGTAATTTCTTTTGTTTCGTGATTCTGAAATATCTTTGTAGTGAGTAGGATGTTTTCTCTATAGTTTCAGGTGCATAACCCCTATTTTTTATTAATTGACCTAATTTAAATAAACATAAATAATAAATAAATAAACAATGAACAATAAATAAGCAAGGAAATAAATAAATGAATATTAAAAAACGGAATCTTAAAAAAAAGAACACAACAGTCCTTATTTTCTGGAATACTTTCTCCTCTTTTCTCTTCTCAGTATGTCTTCCCATTCCTCATTTATACTCAACTCACAATTGCAGTTCATCGCTTTATCTCCCGTTT
This sequence comes from Lepisma saccharinum, assembly GCA_022664845.1. NCBI lineage: Eukaryota > Metazoa > Arthropoda > Insecta > Zygentoma > Lepismatidae > Lepisma > Lepisma saccharinum. The sequence goes on along the minus strand of JAGDQP010016292.1, from coordinate 6,920 downwards.
CCCTAATTCTCCTCGCTTCTTTTCACTTCCTAACCAACATCCTTTGCTCTTGTTCTAGTATCTCCAACCCTTCCCAGTCTATATATCATGTGCCTCTTTCTGTACATGTTTGTAAATAGCATTTCTGTCTCTTTTCAATCTGACATCATCCTTGTGTTGTTTCAGTCTTTCGTTTATACACTGCCTCACAGTTCATACACGGAACACTATATACCACTCCTCTTTGTTCTTCTTCCTTTTGAGCACCTTTCTTTTTGTTTCTCACTAAGTCCAAGACCCTCTTCCCTTCTTTCCCATATATTTTCATTCCTATCTTTCCTAACAACCGCTTGATTTTTTGGTAACTTTGCCGCCACATTCTCTCAAACCTCCTTTTTCTTTTCTTCCCTATCCTTGTTCTTTTTATGCCATTTTCTCTTCCTGGAACCAAGAAGTCACAGAACCAAATATGCTAACACTGAGCTTATACAAGATCTAATTATACTCAGGCCTTCTTTTGCACGCACTATCTTGTCACCTATTTTACAAGACCCAAGCTCCCATACCACTTCTAGAGCCTTCTGCATTCTAAGGCTATCCCACCCTTCTATAACTTTCCTTCCAATTTCTTTTTTCACTATATTTCAATATTTCCTCTCTTTGTAAACTTAGAAACATACATTTCACATCACAGTACTGAACATCACCGTACTTTCCTTCTTCAGCCCTAATTCCTCTATTAACTTCACCACCTCAGCTGAATTCACCACTCTTCAAGTTCCTTGACCTTCTCTTATCGCCTCCGCTATCTTCGTTTTCTTCTCCAACCTTTGTAACATGTTGCTGCTACAGTCCACCTCCTTCTTGTGAATCTTCGGGAAACCTTTCATCTTCGGTAATCTGCCTCCTTCGTCTATAAACTTCTTGAATCTTCTCTTCTTGCAATCTTTCACTATACCCTTCCTAATCTTTTCTTCATCGTGTTTTTCTCCTATTTCTTCATATCCAACATCATGTTGTTACTATTTGTGAGTACGCAAATTGTTCCATTTTGCTTGCTTTTGCATTTCAACGTTTTATACACGTTAGAGTGAGAAATGTGAGAGTAAGAGGCACAACCAAAGTTGTAGAGATATCTAAGAAGATACAAGAAAGAAGACTGCAGTGGTATGGACATGTAATGAGGAGAATAAATGACTTTGTAGTCAGAAAAGGGATGGCAATAGAAGTGGAGGACAAGGGAGGTAGAGGGAGGCCAAGGAGGAAAGTATTATCATTTAATAGAAATAAAACCACTCATCAATTTGATTATTCCATTAATAAAATAGTACTAAACAGACCTACTGTAGTTAAGGATCTTGGTGTCAGTTTTGACTCGAAATTGACTATTAACATACACGTTACAAATATAACAAATGAAGCCTTGAAGATATTAGGATTTGTAATTAGGACGGGAAGAGAATTCAACAACATATCAACATTGGAAAGAATTTACTATGCTTATGTTCGCTCCAAGGTAGAATATGCTTCTTCTATTTGGAATCCATATCAATTGAAACACTGTCAACAATTAGAGAAAATCTAATCAAAATTTCTTAAATTCCTGACTTTTGAAGAAACTCGAATCTATCCTGCTTATGATAGTTACAATGCAGTCATTAAGAACTTTAATATTCAGAGCTTAGAACAAAGGCGCAACATTGCTGATCTGTTATTTTTTTTAAAAAATGTTCCAAAAAGGTTAGATTCCAACATACAGTTTCGTGTCCCATCATCTACAACTCGCGTTAATAATACTGGTTTCTTCCACTGTAAAAAGGCAAGAACCAATATCTTGATGAGGTCACCAATCTGGAGAATTTGTACTATACATAACAAATTATGTACAGTTCACAATGATCTGGACGTATGCTTTATGTCGCCTAAAGAATTTAGAGATGCAATTGTCAATAAACTCTGTACAACTACTTTGCAAAGCTCACCACTATAATTGGGACATTGCCTGTTGTGTTGTCACTAAATTAATAAGAAATGGATGGATAGAGTTAAGAATGATCTCGGGGAGAAAGGTCTGTCAGGGGAAGAAGTTCAGGACAGGGCTTTGTGGAGAAGACTCATCAAAAATGTCGACCCCACGTAGCTGGGAAAAGACGGAGAGAAAGAAGAAGATACATGTTCAATGGTATTCAACAGTAGTGACCCGTGACATAAAAAAACAAGCGAGGCACCGAAAGAAGTCATATTTCAAAAGGCATAAGTGTATTGAATATTAATGTCCTAATTATTTAGCTATTTCATTTACATTAGTAAGCTGTGCTGGCAATCACAGGGTAAGCCTGTCTCAGTTTGTGGGGAATATTTAGCTATTTCATTTACATTAGTAAGCTGTGCTGGCAACCACAGGGTAAGCCTGTCTCAGTGTGTGGGGAATATTTAGCTATTTCATTTACATTAGTAAGCTGTGCTGGCAATCACAGGGAAAGCCTGTCTCAGTTTGTGGGGAATATTTAGCTATTTCATTTACATTAGTAAGCTGTGCTGGCAATCACAGGGTAAGCCTGTCTCAGTTTGTGGGGAATAGCGATTATGATTTCTATACTTGATACCATCCAGGCATTCAGCTGGCAAGACTTAGGAGACACTGGACAACTTCTATCAAGAATAGAAAGTTTGCCCGTTGCAGGATTTGAGTATGGCTTACTGGAAAAACGTCTTGCTAATTTGGTTGTAATCATTGGGGTAGGGTTTGAGTAGACGAATTTTGTCTTTGATTCAACATTATTATAACAGTGTAAAATGCAATTGGCAGGGTTATAATTTAGACAGGGCAGGGCACACAAGGACGCCAGCCCTGCACTTTCTTTAGACATCAGGAAACGCTCTGTATCTTTGTGTTACTTTGTTCATTTTTTATTTATTTATTTTTCAACCTTTTTTTGGGTACAAATTATTTATTAGCTAATTTTCTATCCAACACACGATTTCAGATTTCTACATACAAAAACATCTACTCTTGAGGTGTGACCAGTGGGGCAATTTCGCATCTGTGACTATTACCACAGACCTCATAATAGATAGACTTATCACGCTTCCCCATTTCTGGCTTACGCTTCCCCATTTCTGGCTGGGCTAAAACTAATGGATTTTTGTTCAGAGCACGTGATTTTGAATCCATCCGCTAGGTAGCTCTGCCATAGACCTCATAGTAGAATATGACGTCTATGGCAGAGCTACCTAGTGGATGGATTCAAAATCACGTGCTCTGAACAAAAATCCATTAATTTTAGCCTAGCCAGAAATGGGGAAGCGTGCTAAGTCTATCTATTATGAGGTCTATGCTATTACTAACTACCTCACAGATCTTAGATGTCAAGTGAGATATGAACTGATCCTAAAGCCGGTGATTTTCACATTCTGAGGATACTAACTCCACGAAGACACGAAAAAAGGGACAAAATCACAATTGCCATGACAGTTCATATAATTTCTAGGGTTTTCTTTTACATATTTACATTTCGAGTAACTTATTACTAATTCTCTACGCAACCCCACGTACAGACAATTTAACATAATGTTTGAATTTCAGGAATCTTACTAGGGTCAAACACGATTGTTTCTTAATATTGTTATAAACCGTCAAACATAACATGTGGCATTAGCATTTCTGGCTACCCTGCTATTCTAGCATGGGTCTCTTGGAAAATAACATCTTCAAACAGTGGGAAACGTATGCGCAGTGTGTGTTTTGGACACTTAGGGAAAGCTCCAACCTGACGTCAGAGCTCCTTTAATTAACACACGTAAAGCAGAATTTGTTGTACTCTGCTGTTGGAATTCGTTGCTATGGTATCCGATGAGACCGCGCACTGAGGAGATCTGGGAGAAATTCTGGGAAACCAAGCAGCGAGTCGTTACTATCAGCGGCCATTACTAATCTCTCACCATTGACAACGAAAAGCTAGTCGGGCCACTTCGGCTAACTTGTCATTTTACTATGTCATGCTAGGGAGTCTTGACATACTGAAGACTGCGCTATATGCTAGACCATTGTGACTGGTATAAATTAAAGGTCTGCTTTGTGTCATGGAAGGTAATTAATTTATTTTGTGAACAAGGACAAACATTTTCATGTATTTGTATTCTTATTGAGAAATTTACATGAGGTCGGGCCTCACTTACCACACCCAACAAGCCGCTTCTGGTATTCAATATGTGCCAATGTTGTGTATGCGTTGGTTGGCAGAAGGAAGGCCAAGCGGCCAAACAAACGATTCCCTAACAGTGCTGTACAACCATATCCCAACCGTCTGGTCAACGGCCAGGCATTGTCGGCCAACGACAGCAATACGATAATTCCAGGGTACACAGGAAGGTGCCGAAGATTTATCTCGGGTGAGAAACAGCAAAAATCCTACATCCGACAATGCTAAATTTTTACCTTCTCCTAACCTACTGGCAGTAGATTTGATATTTTTAGACGCTATCAAAATTTGAAATAGGAAACCATTTATATCAGGGTTGAGCACCCTACGACAAGCGTCAGAGTTATAGAGAAGTTTTTTTTTTTTTTCATATTTCATTTTCATTTTCATATTTCTTCCTGGATTTTTTCTTCCGAAAAACTAGTTCAGGGAAGACAAATCCTTACACATTCTAAATCTATGAACAAATCTTTCAAACGATATATAAGCAAAAGCGATACGACTATTATGGGGTGCGTAGTAACGTCTTAAGCACCGTTCTACAATATTTTTACATTTCGCTTTGGGCGTAAAAAGATTCAAAGGGCGTAGCATCCAAACAATGCAATTAAAAACGAATGACTATCCTCAAACTAAGTAAAGACCCAATATTAGTCAGGAAACTTATTTTCACAAAAATCCAGCTGTAAAGACTCAAGTCATCTCACTTCATACAGAATCACACTAAGTATTTGAAATTAAAAATATATAACCAGAAATATACCAAGGATGAACCATTGATACGTATCTACAATTTTTGTTACCTAAAGATGTTGCTGTCTAATTATTAAAAGGAAAAAAAAATGGTTGAATTTCCAGTTGAAACTTTGTAACAATTAAAGGTCAATTTACTTACCTCTTGGTTTATTTGTTACGAAGATTCAACTGGAGAATCCACCATTTTTTTTCCCTTTCAATAATTAGACAACAACAACTTTAGGTGGCAAAAATTGTAGATACGGGGTATCAATGGTTCACCCTCGATATGAATAAATTCTAACTGTTGGTTTCGTAATAAGGAAATCTTGATAAGCTAATTTATCTTTTGGTGACCAAATGCTCCTCGAGTAACAATATAAACACAATAAAAATTCTAAGAACACTAAAAATATCAAAAATAATTTCGCGTAACAAGACGCACACTTCATCAGGTGGTTTATCGGTAAGGGAAATTTAGGATTAAGCAGTACGTGTAACCTTTTCAAAAGTTTGTATTTTTGCAGGAAAGAATGGTGCCTATCTTCGTCATAAGGAGATGGAGGAAGTGCTGTTTACTGTCTGATGAAATGCATTCGCCTCAGAATAAAACAAAAGAACATGTGTGTTGATCAGGTACTATACTTGTAAAAATAAAGTGACTTATGGATATTGTAGACAGACTGGCAGGGGACATGAGATGACAAATGAAGTTCTGAAAGAAAGTGCAACTGAAGGTATAAAAGATGATGTATAAATGCAATGTATCTGAAGGAATGTGGAAGGAATAAAGAAAATATTGATTAGTGTATTTTATTTAAATTAAGGTAACCTATTTAACCTTATTTAACAATCCTTAATCCTGGTTCATAGATAGTTGCTTTTTATTTCAAGAGTACTGTGGGAGAACAATCAAAGTCCATTTTTGATAGTTTTGAGAAAGCACATTTTAAGGTATAAGCACTTCCATTTCAATTTCTTTTGGTCTTAAGGTACTTTGGCATAAAGCGATAATGTACCAAGAGGCCAAAAATAAATTTGAATTCAAGTTCTTATACCTAACTTTTAAAAATGGACTTTGATTGTTCTTTCCCTGTACTGTTTCATTTATAGAAAAAACTTTCATATGTTATTCTTTCTTTCTTTCCGTCTGGAATCCGTCTGGAATATTGGAATCCGTCTTTCCAATATTATTACAATTGCAATACTGTGAAATGAGATATTTAATTATCTTTGAATCAGAATCAGGGATTATTAAATAAATTTTATTACCTTTATTTAAATAAAACACTAATCAACGTTTCATGTATTTCTTGTATACTCTTTCAGGTACATATTTCCTTTCATACCTTCAGTTATTTCAGAACTTTATTTTTCATCTCATGTCCCCGCTCTACCTTACCCTATTTTACATATATAGTAAGTATCCAACAAAGGTTATTTTGTATTATTCTGAAACAAATAATAAGATAAGATAAGATAAAATGAATTGTATGGGCGGTAACAGCACTATGGCTGAGACAAATGAATTACAATGGACAGTAAGCCGGCACTTCCTCTGTCCTCTTCTGGCGAGGGTAGCCGCCACTCTCTCCAGCAAGATATATACTGTTGATAAGGTTTTATAAGGTTACATGTACTGTTTAATCCTAAATTTCCATTTACCCGAAATTCGCTTACATATTAACCAACTGATGAAGCGAACGTGTTGTTACGCGAAAATATTTTTAGTGTTCCTAGTGCTTTTATGTGTCTTCTTTTTTAGAATCCATTTGATGTTAATTCAAATTTGTTAAATGGATGATAATGGTTTAATGATCTTCAAATTCTTACAGCCGTATTCAGAAATGTATTTTTGCAGTAACTATTTTGACCACATGCAGGGTGATTCAAGACCTTTGGTACAAACTCTGGGAGGTGAATCCTCATATGAAAACAAGAAAAAAAGTTCATATGAACACGCGCCCTATCATGCGTAGTTTCGGCGCTAGAGGGCCCCAAAGA
>JAGDQP010016291.1:2977-40879 GCA_022664845.1 Lepisma saccharinum | reverse complement strand
TTGTTGAATGTATGTAAATAGTGCTCCTGTTGACTTGAAATCCCTCATTTCCTTTGAGGAATCCCTTGCGCAGCCTTCTCTCATTTTCGAAACATGCATTTTTGGATAGAGCAAGTTAGAAGTCCCTGAGGGTACCTTGACCCCGCAGTTGTACTGTTAATAGTATTAGGAATGTGAAGCTTTATACTTCATTTTCCCACGCTTTCGACAGCCCTTAGCTTCGAAACCAAGCGGAATTCGACAAATTACAAAGACTTATTATCTCTTTATACTGATGAGAACTTTTCGTTCCTAGAGTTTTCACAATGACTTTTGTTCACCCTGTATATCCACTGTACACCACATGTAACTCCTTGTTTACCATAGAGTTTCCAGTTAAGGAATTCTGCCAAAATTGTGATATCGCACTAACGTCATAGAAAGTTGATTTAGTATCATTCGACATATTGCAAATAGGCCTATTTAGTAAATTTAATATGCATAGAATCGAGAAAAGTCACTAAAATCAGAGCGTTTTAGGAAAGTTGTGATGCAAATTGAGGGTTTTCGTTACTTTTTATTTATTCTTCCCTTTAGTTATGTAACATATTAGAATTCCCAAAAATAATATTTCCAAGAAATATACCTGATTTCTGTGTAACCTAGATAAACTTATCAAATTTCGTTTCCCTCCTATTGCAGTTCAAAATTACGTGACATTACTTTTCGGATTCTCTCTACAAATATTGGAAAATAATTATTCGAGACATAGACGATAAGCAACTTAATGTAAGTAAGAGATATACATAATAAAACATGGTTTTCCTGGATAATATAGTAGTTAGGGTTATTTTCAATCGTAATAGGGAACAATATATCAATTTTGCTTGCAGCATCATCAGTTACTTGGATTCAATAATATTAAAAATGTTTGGGTTTTAAGCTAAAATAGATGTCCATTATTTGTTAGCTTAATACTATGCCGCTTATATTTCGCTCAGCCGGCAACAACAAACTATATGCTATTTTCTTAAACAAATCTGAACATGTCTCAGTCCTATTGAGGAAGTCCTTATACCTTACACCTCTTAGGTGTTGGTTACTTTTAAACAGCTTAAAGCAACTAAGGTTAAATTTTTATCGTCATTTTAAATAGAGATTTGGAAACCACTTTAAAAACAATTTTTTTTAAAAGAATTATCGTGCTCAAATATTCCTTAATGTTATTTATTATCGTTCTTACACTGCATACAATAAAAGCAATATTAATAAATTCATTTGTTAATGCAACATTGATAAAAAATAAAATGTATAACGTTGTATCTTTTCAGAGTACTATGGATAATAATTTGGCTTCTGTTTGTCATTCTTGGAATAATGACTGCATGTACTATCACGTACAAATATTACTACGAAAACTCTGTGTTCTTACAAACAGTCGAAATTGATGAAGCGCACACAATGGAAATTATATCAATATTTTTCTTATTACATGGTCGCTACCATTATAATATGCCGTAAGTTTTATGATATAATACTTTCTAAATTGTACAGAGGATATACACTATAATATATGTCACAATCTTGAAAGCAAACTTCCTTCAGTTCGGCTCGGCCAAAAATGAATTTAAGTCTAGGCACAGGTTAAGATATCTGCAATTAAATTAAATATTTTGCAGATATTTTCTTTCATTTTACCATTGTTTTCGTTACACTACAAATACCCCTAGCACTATCACTCTGTAGGAAAAGTTTAATTTTGGAAACTTAAATGAACGATGTGTTTAAAACTGTAATGTAATCGGAAATGCAAATCTGTAGTAGTGTTTGAATCAGCTATAAGAAAAAAGAAAGAAGGAGTTTATATTTGTAATAAGAATTCATCTAACGCATTATTAAAATTAAAACGTACTATGGAATTTGACAACGTTTAATTATAATATTGTTCCGGGATTTATCTTTGTAAGATTAAAATTTAAATAACGCCTCGCTGATACTTAGCCCAGTTTATACCAATATATGTTCCACTATCATAGCAGAGAAAATCATGGCTTTAAATACAAAGGTACATTCACACAGCAACTTAGAAATGTCGTTAACATCAAGAAATAACTATTATTAAACGAAATCTTTAGGTGTGAAACGTTATTTGGAAAGTTTGAACCAGTTTGTCGTGTTAAACAACAAACACCTAGTTCCAAATTCTTATGCTTTCCATAGATGAAAACTTCAATCTAAATTTACAAGTAATTCTACTCGAGAGTGTAGAAATCTTAAAGTTAATCCTAAATTCTTTATGAGACCTTGTACAGCTTATCATTTGATATATAAAGGAAAACATATATTTAATTTGAAACTAAAATATCAATATTAATATAAAATTATTACTAACATTTATAATACTCCTTCACATACGGTATTCATTTACTACACAATAACCCTTTAAATAAAGCGTTCACTAATGTAAATGGTGTTACCTATATAGGTAAAAACAATTATAGTTTTAAGTAGATAAAAGTACATTTTAAATCCTAACAACACTCATTTGCAACAACCTCATTAATCAATTATCTAAATTATATTATATGGAAATATTTTAATTGTTTGCAGATAATGCCTATTTATTTCTTCAGAGAAAAGTGTCTTATAGTTTTCCTTTTCAATGTATTATTTTCATTTTTCAAGTTTTAACTTCCATTTTCATATTGTGAAATAATTCTAACGACAAATCGATGCCAGAAAATTGTATGGCCGTATCTCCATACGAATTCTTCTGTAGGTACAACAATAGAATATTCAACCGTCGAAGTAAATCATGGATATCGGATAATTGCTACTGAAGCACTGAAATAGCATATGTGCATTGCCCCCCTCTAGTCCCTGAAGTATATTATTTATTGTTGTATGTATCCGAAACGCTGATTGTAAAAACGAGTTGTGAGATAAACTAAATAAAGCTTCGACATTTGGGCCTTAAGAACAATATAAAATTCAATTTTCCATTTACCAAATAATGATTCCCTAGCGAGAGACAAAAATTACTCAGTGACTATAGAGTTATAAAATACAGTATGCAGAAATTGCTCTAAAAGACGTTCGTTATAGAATATCCAATTGACGAAGACATAAGAAGAAGGCTGATAGAAAGTATTTGCATTGTTAGTGAAGTTAAATAAGCACTGAAATTATTTTTAAAAAAACATTTGAGTATTAGGAAAAACTGAAGCTTAACTTGTCTGTAAGTTGTATTCGTTTGGTGAAGAGTAATTATTTACTCATTATATTTCAGTGGATTTTCGCTAAAAGAGCTTCTGGGTAACATTATTGTATATCAATATTCCTTTATCGCGATTGTCGTTTTTGTGTTGTTCCCATGTAGACAACATTGCAAGGTAACCAACTGTTATTACCGTTTTGATAGTCCGAAAAAGTAAGGTATACATAAAAATGTTACTTACTCAAAGTAAGCCCCATCGGCATTAAGCACATTTTGTCAATATTTCTGCATGGAGGCAAAACTGAGGGGTCTTGGAAGCAAAGAAGGTCCTGAGTGCCTGGCGAAAGTCTGCCTCATTGGTGAAAAAAAAATCAGAATCTGTTGACACAAAGTTTGGGGTACGGTGGAGTTCAGTGTCTCCCAGCCAAATCGCTGTATGATTCCTAGAGACTCGCGCCACATGTCGCCTTACACTGTTTGCAAGGAATCACACTCTTACGATTCACCGATGTTGACCCCTGCTGCAGTATCTTTCACACTTCCACTGCTGCGACTGCAGGTCTGCAGTAATGGTTTGGCCGGGTGGAAACAGTTCGTGGTGTACTATCTGACGACTAGTCCACCAGATACAGAGCATGATCTTACGTGAGTGCATATGTGCTCTTATGCTGCGAGGCACAGTGTTCGGGACTGCCAGCAAATGTTTGTCATGATTGGCCCACATTTCGTTACTTGTGAACACTCGATCGAACATGAATGTGATGCTGTGCCGAGAAAGCAACGATAAAAAGGCTGTCACTCGTTAATTGTTGCCTTCCGACAGTATGAAATACTCAATTGCTCAACTTACACGCCTTCTCTATGTGGTACAAGTAAAGCCTTTACATTCGTCGGAATCACTAGAAGCGTTCGGCGACCTCCTCAAACGTTTAGCTGCTCGTCATCTAGGACCTCGTCATTTAGCTCTTGCAGGATCCCACTACAGGTTTCATCATCAATCTGAATTTCTGGATAAATTGCTTGGCGGTGCGCTCATTCAAATATTATCCTGAATGGTAGGACGTATTCAGCGACTTGATTTGGCTGCTGACAATCTTGCCCTAAAATTAAGCAGATAGCCCTGAAAAAGCTGCTTCCGCGCCTTCGCTTGCGAACATTAAGTAACGTACTTGAAACACGATTGTAAGTACTTTCGTTCATTAAACGTACACAGTGGGAAAATATATTCGTAAAAATAAGTATTATGATCTAAATCTGAAATAACTTATATATTTATGAGACGTTTGAAGCAATGGAGAAGTAATGCATATTAATGTACGCTGGGCGCAATTCACTACTAGTTACAAGATACGTTCGTAAAGGCCGCCATATTAAAGTAGCCCTTCATAATCCTGTTAGATTGCTTAATAGGAAGGGGATGGGTTAAGATATCAATCGGGGTTAGAATTTTCGCTGATATACATTAGAATTTCTTCATAATCTTATTTTATCTGAGATAAGGAGTTGTAAAATTAGTATACGTAGTTGATTCAAATGTTTCAAAATGCGATAGTTATAAAACTGTGCAAGAAATGAAAATCCTAAGCCATAATAATGAACTGGGTGATAGTTGCTTAGTATGCAGTATGTATCCACTTCTTGCACTGTTTCGAAACGAACAACTGGCGTTTTCACACATGCAACCCTGGTCAACCTAGCACGGTTTTATTCGCACTTTTACGGCCCTTCCGGTACGGTTCTGGTTTTACTCTTTTCACATAAGGAAGGAGAGGAAATCCATACAATGACTTCATTTCGTGGCACTTTACAGGATATTTATGGACTCTGTCGAAAGTCGATGTACTGCACCTCGACTCACTGGATCTGATTATCTGGCTTTAATTAAATCACTGTTTAGACGGCAACAATAATGTTTTCCAAGTTATAAATTAGTAATATTACTATCGATATTTTAGCGAATTTCCCAATAAGTAAAAACAAAAACATTCAGGTATTCATTATAAATTCTTAAATCAATAATGATGTGCTAGTTATATATTGGAGAAATCGATATAGTTATAGTTGCTGAGATACAATCAAGTTGATATATTTTTCTTTTTGAGTTTGTTGGGATAGGAATTAAGTATATTGTCGGTTTCAAATATCCAGAATTGAATTTTAAAAGCCTTTAGATAGGTATTTTCTCGCGCTTTAAATAGGAACAGAGTAGTTTCTTATGAATGTTTGAATTGCTATTAACGTCCTAAACGAGGTGGTGAGCTTCTAAGAATGGAACTTACATTCTTCGGTAAAGTTGGCACTGAACAACTGCGTTCAATGCATTCCAACGGTATTTGAACCTGTGACTACGCGCACAGCAAGCGAGTGTTCTAACCTCTTGGGAACCCCGAGGTCTAGTTTCTAATGGGAAATCTAAAGAAACGCAGATACAAACAATCTATTAAAACTTTACGAAATTATTTCGTTAAATGCGCACTCGACTTAATAAACAGATAAAACATGGTGTCACGATAAATACTAATCGGGTCACTTTGTGTTGCGAAACACGCACTTTCCTACAAAAATTACTGCAAAATGCCGAGTCAGTAAGGACGGGTTAGTTATAGCCAGGTTACAGTCTTTTTTTTCTTCATTTTTTGCGATTCACATGACTTTTAACTCAGTTCCATACGCTCGCCCCAACGTAGTAATAAACCCACGTACTTTTGACCTTACACTCTTATTTCACGCTTTCATGACTCGAAACTTATTAATCAACACTTCTACAGAGTTTGTAAATATTTCATCCACATTGTAAATGTATCCTTTGGGCGGCCATAAAGGTCAACCTTAAACGAAATAATAATGATATGTGGCTTTAAGTAACACACTTTTGATTGCTGACTGTCACTAGGTATTCATAGAAGTGTATGATTTGCAAGAGAAAGAATAGTATAAAGCGTACATAAAGTACACTTTCGTTCAAGGTGTCTACTAACTTTCTAACTTGAAATTCCCTGAGTTTTCCATGATATTTCTTTCCAGATTCCTGGCGTTTTCCAGGTATTTCATGATATTTATTTCCGAATTCCCTGAGGTCTTGGTAGAACATGTAAGTAATACGCAAAAACATTTTCCTTTGAATCCCACCAGCACCAAGCATCTTCTACATTGTTTTGGTTTCAAAAGAGGAAGAAACGATAATTTCATTAAAGTAGAGGATTTAGAAACATTACAAAATCCACTTAGCATTGAGAATCGAACCCAGGACCTCCGCCTTTGCCCTACCAGTGCTCTTACCAGCTGTCCACCTCATAAATTCTCCTGACTCGCTCATGAATTATATTTTCCCTGAGTTTTTCATATTTATAAATTTCCAGGTTTTCCAGGGTGGTAGACACGCTGTTCGTTGCTTTGTTTTGAATGCCACATATTTTACTAGTAAAATCACGGAAGCAAAGTCCAGAGAGCGTGTTATAATAGTTAAAGTGAGCATTTTTTTTTCAACGTACGCTTAATACATGACGTTTTAACACTCACTGTATATATTCATCCCAACACGAAAGCAACAATATAGTCATTGTAATTCTCCTGTAAATTTTAGCTTTATTGGCGACCATAAAATAAAGTTAATCCAAATTTATATTATAGGAGAATTTGAAACTTTAGACTATATCAGTTCATGATGAAATAATAGTTGATTTCCTCAGAGTTTATTTCTTTCCACATTAGACTAGTACCAAGCAGAAATGGCAATACAAAAATACTGCTGATACAAAGATTTAATGGTATTAAACAAGTATCTATTTAATATCATTAAGCCCTTGTATACAAACATTTTCATTTTCGTAATGCTATATACACTGTGGGCCAGCCATCTCCACCTTCAATCCTTAGCTTGAAAACATACTGCGGTTAAGTGCATCAGGTTTTTGTATCAGGAAAGTGGGTTTACCATTCTAAGATGGAAGAGATATGGGTCCCATAACGATTTACCCGCTATAAAATAGGAAACATGTTATTTAATATTACTACGTTGATTCCTTTAAACGAAGTCGGTCTAGTAGGCATTGTATTTGCATATGAGATTTTTTTTACTCTACTAGAAATTATCAGTTCTTCTACTATTACTACTACTGTTTCCACTTGGATTACTTAACTACGAAGTATTCGTTCATTAAATTATTAAGTGGCAAGTACGAATAAGGATAAACATTCCTGTATTACTAACAAATAAGGATAAACATGCCTGTATTACTAACAAAACATCCACCATATTTATTGTAATCAATTTCAACCTGCTTTTACTTTTCGTTCGATTGTGACAAAACACAATCGTAGAACGTACCTAGTTCTGTTCATCTCGGTTTAGATTACATATGGAAGCGGGCCAATCCCAGCACGCGTTGACACGACTCAGCTTGATTCAGTCCACTTCTGTTCACACAGAATTTCCCGAGTCGACCCGGGTCAGAGCGCCTGTGTGAAAACGCCAATGGTGTTTCAAAACTGTATCAAGCACTGATACTAATGTGACTTTTTTATAATATCTCACAGAAGTAAATATAGGACCGTACTTCACCAATATATTCTGTGAACATTCTAGACCAAATTGATATATAACAAAAGCGTTCCTTTTCTAAAGAAATATCCAGCGAGATCCAGGACTACCGATTTTAAGATGTCGGCTATGACAAATCATAAACCTTTCAATTAATAGTAGATTTCTCCAAGTACACATAATTGTATATTGGGTTTCCATTGTTTTGAGGATTTTAGGGATAAACGCATGTTTACAGACTTAGATAACACTATAAACACATATTTTCATGAATCAGAGTTTCGGGAACTGCGCCCTTCTTCATGTCATAAAACAGTTTTAATCATTCTTCGTCGACGTCTTCTCATGTCAGTTACTACTACGCCACGTTTGGCGCTTTGAACCATCGATAGATTTACTTGTATGCAGGCTAAGAACCATTTGAAGCTTTTTCAAACGTAGTTACGTTGGTTATATGAATTGAATGTTTACTTTGTAGTCAAGAATATCAAAGATAAGACCTGTTAATCTGTCCCTTGATTCATCATTAGACAATAACAGCGATAAAATTCGCTACGATGAAAAATAACAAAATTAACATTCAATGTAAAAATAAGCTATACGTTCAGATTTGAAGAAAACGAGGCAATGACTAATAGATAATATAAAGTTATAAATTTTATCCAGCACGGTAGTCCCAGAACTTTCAGAGAGGATACGCTAAGTTAATGGATATTTAAGCGAGGACTATGTTTCAATTAACTTTTGATTCGTGTTTACACAAGCAGAATGTATCTGCGAATGTGTAAGGCTAATCAGAGGGTATACGGCGTATACATGCGTATACCCTCGACTACAGCGCTGATTTTATCCTAATTAAGGTTTTGTAATGATTGCAGGCGTTGGATATTCTCCTCTTTTAATTTATAAACCATATAAATTATGGTAAAATGCAATTTCAGGTCCCAGCACGCTATTGCTTAGCCAAAATGATATCTTCACAGAAAATATATTAAATAATAGGTAGAATTTACCCAGCCTAATGATTAAATACAGTATAAGGAAAATATTGTTACTTGAAGAGTGATGAATACAATTCTTGTTAGTTCAAGTAATGTGACCTAGCCTAACTCTTTTGGATGACTTTGTTCAAAGATTAAGTAAATATTGTTACTTAAAGAGTGACGAATACAGTTCTCGTTTGTTCAAGTAATGTGACCTAACCTAACTCTTTTGAAACACTTTGTTCAAAGATTCAATTCCTTAGAAAATATTTGTACAAATATAACAAGGGACTCTCGAGAACGTTCGGTTCTATAATTACTCTTCGTAATATCTACGGTAACTATAGAAAGCACTGCCGCCCTCAGTTTAACCTTATCATCGTCACCCGAGCACTGTAACCCGTAAATTTAATTTACATATCCTGCGGACGTCCATGCATGCATAATTATCATAACGTAATTATCATGATAATTACAGCGTTAGAATATAATTATCATTATATTTTAATTTGTATTATGTTTGAGATAAAATAATTATATTTACCAGATCCTGTGAGAAACTGTTTCTGAACTGCTCCCTCAATGGGAAAAGCTTCAACTGCTGTTCGTACACTGATTACCTACCATCAATTGGTGATCCCATGTACATCATGAATTCCAAACAATCCAGGTACGTCAAGTTTCATTAAACATTCAAATGCAAATGCTCTTATTGGTCTGGAGATTTTGTGCTTTCCCTATATTCAGATACCTTATATTACTAAGCATATTTTGTATCTAATTTTAACCCCGTGTAAACAGTAACTGATTTCTCAACATGTTGTAAATATGTTGTAACTAAGTTGATTCATTCTAGCTTTTATACGTTCATTTGGAATACTGTATATTTCGTATTAAAAGTGTGTCTCTGAACGCCTTACAATTAGGTCATCGAATTACATTTCCTTGTGTAATCGTGTCTATTAAAGTGACTACTCTGTTTCCTTTCCTCCTTCTGAGCTACGTAACAGAATTCAGACAATACGCGAGTACCAAATTTTTATGAATATGCATGAATTAGTAAAGATGAAGTTAAAATATAAAAGAGAGATGAAACAGTATACGAGAGACGATCAGGGAGAATTTCAAACGCCTTAAGCTTGAGAACTCTAAAAGTAAAAAAATGTTTTGTTTTAAGTTGGAGAAATGTAAGAAGACCCAATTGAAAACAGAAGTCGATGGATACCTTTCAGTCACTGGTAGAGGAAGCTAGATGGAAAGATAAGGGGGAAGAAGAAAGCGAGAGGAAACAAGTAAAATCGTAGTGAAGGGAGGAAAAGGACCAAATATCATAACGTATAAGTCCACAGAAATCGAACAGTAAAATATCACTGACTTTGGATGGTATATCTTGCAAGGATAATTAATCATGTAGAACGATAGTTTCAAAACTCATTCAGTTAATTTCAAAATTATGAACAAAGTTGGTAGTCTACACAAGTAATAATTAGTCAAAAGTTTAGCTCGTTTCGGGGGCAGATTTGGTGCTGTTCATTGAATGTAATATTTGGAAATACGTAGTGACAAATACAGTTTATGCCGTAGAGCATACCCTTTGTTCCAGCCCAGTAAAGAAAATTGATTATGAAAATATAATGATTAATATTTTTTCTACTAAATTTATAAGACAAACAACCAAGATTACAAGTCCCAACATAATAAAAAAAAATATGAAAATCGTGAAGAGCGAAATCGGAATTTTCCTTGAATATTCCACGTTTTAAAAGTTAGGATAGCACGAGTTAATACGTTAATAAATCCATAATAAATAAACAAATTTTCTTCTAAATATATAAAGAATATAACGAAATATTTACCATGTCTGAAGAAAATAGGAAAGCAACGGCATATGTTGGTTTCTAACAACTTCTAAAATTTAGCTTTTCCAATCTTATCAGTGTGGTTTTCGTCTGCTGCAAATATATCATTATATTGACAACAGGTAATAACTGTCTCAGATATAGACACCCAAAATCACAAAGGAAGAGAAGCGTATGTCGAAGAAGAAAAGAGTGGGAACGAAATATAGAGATGAAGAGAGCGACAGAAGAAAGAGGCAGGGATTTAAAGTAGAGAAGAAAAGCAAATACACGAGAACAATTCGTACATCAATTTATGAATATACTAAAAACACTCTCACGCACACACTGTTTATTCTCTTATATTCTTGTGTCTCCTTGCCATTCCAACCGGAGATGAATAAGATTCACTTCTCTGAATAGATGTAGTCATAATTTTATACAGAAAACACACCTGATGACATAGAACGCAGGCCTTAGATAAAACTATAATTCGGTAGCCGTTACAGTATACATTATATTGCACGATAGTTACTTAACTCATGGTTCAATTTTCTCTGTGAAAATGAGAACTATTACATACATAACAGAGCAGGAACGTGTTCTTAATTGTGCTGTTACATCAGTGCTTTAGTACACTGCCTTCACAGGAAAGTAAGTCGGTGAAGTGATCGCAGCGAAGGATTACTGTTTACAGCATGTTGGTCGCATATAACGGAAAAAAAACCTTACCTTGCTTTTCTAACATTTTTTCTCATCAATTTTGTATCTAATTTGATTTTTCTCATATATTTTAATTATTTGAATTAATCATGTGTAAAAGAGAAGGAAATTCCCTGATGTATTTAAAAATAATGGAACCTTCGTCCGGAGTAAAGCCCGGAACTCCGTAGTGATAAACGCAACATTTTACTCAATAATGTACAGGGACCTGCTGAACGACACCTTATTTATTTTTTGTATTATTTGACACGGTAGTTAATAGGTGAAAACATGCAAACACATCAATTTCTTACTTTACCCACTTAACTTGCTGAGAATGTCTATTTAATTTGACTTCACCAACAAATATTCTTAAATCTTCTTCCCCTTCGTGACCCGGCATTTTGCAGCTATAGTACTACGTTCTACCTATTTTAATACCGTATATCTTCGAAACGAAAACGCCACCGAATCTAAGGCGCACCTCAATTTTCGCATAACCATTTTCAGAAAAAAAAATATATTCACATTATTCATATTTTAATCTTTGCGGTGTTTATTTCAACATTTATAGGGTACCTGATACCGGTTTCTTACTACAAGTGAATCCCGCCAACGAAACCTGACTACTAGTATTTACTGAAAAATCAAGATTCTATCCCCCGAAATTAGGAGTGAACTGTTCCTGAAAACATAAACCGCGGTTTCGGTTAGCCACTTGAGCCGGTTTGGAACGATTAACCGAACCGAATCGTTCTCAAACCGAACAGAACCGTTTCCAAACCGAACCGAACCTTTCCCAAACCAAACCGAAACTCTCCCAAACCGAACTTAACAGGTTTGAAGCCCAAACCGACTGATTCGCTTTAAACTACAAAGCGAACCGAAACCGGTTAACCGGCTTTTGGAACACCCCTAGCCTATGAGTTTAATGTTTCATTCTAAACGTACCTTCCCCTGAAAAGCATTCATCTTTGAATTAATTGTGCCCCCTTCCAGGGTATCTCTCGTTAATCCCCCCATGCCGTAAAGTTGTCTTCCAAATTATATTAAGAGTTTTCTCCAATTTCCAAAGCATCATTGAAAGTCCCACACAGTATGAACCCTCAATTGTTTCAGTAATATCGAAATAATTTTGCATCTGAATAAAATTATACCGAAAAACATAACATTATAATCTCTGTGTGAACGGTTGCTAATAACCCAAAGTGCATTTCCATCGATTTCGAATATTGAACTGGAACCGAACAAAACAGTCCTCAAACAGGACCCAACAGTTCTTAAACCGAACCAATCTACAAACCGAACAGAACCGTTTCCAAACCGAACCGAAGCTTTCCCAAACCGAACCGAGCCGTTCCCAAACTGACTGATTCGGTTTAAACTACAAACCGAACCGAAATCGGTTAACCGGTTTTTGGAACACCCTACCCTAGATTTTCCGATTATGACACTGCTAACAATTTTTGTTGACCAAGCACAGTAAATTTAAAGGGGAAAAATTCAACTGACCACATTCTTATCGGGAAAACAAAATATTGATTTGTTGTAATGCAGCTATCGGTAATTTTAAGGAAGGTTAAAAAATATATATACAACGAATCTAAGGCGCACCTTAATTTTGGGCATTTAAAATCTGACAAAAACGTGCGCCTTAGAATCGAAGAATTAAGGTATGTGTTGCATATAGAGACGATTCAGTGTGTTCCTTCCTCATTATATATGAATTACTAAGACACGATTCATCATGATTGTTAGTAAAAAGGGTTGGCCAAGATCAGGGTTTGTACCCATGTTCAATGGTTGCAGTACTCAGAAGTCAACCACTTTAACGCTGAACTATCCTGTCAATAAAAGTAACATCAGTAACTACATTACAATGTTCAGACTTTGAGATAATCACTGCAAAACAAGCGTCTCATCTTAAGTAAATTGTGTACACTAAAGCGAACGCAAAATTATGATTTAGCAATTCGTAGCATAATAAAATCAATTCAGAAGAAATGAAAGAAACAATGAAATATTTCAATAATTTCTCCATACAAGTTCAAATTGTACGAACGATATTTATTATTAGTAGTTGTGGTGAAAATTGTAGTCCTTATTATTACTTTAAAAATATATTACTGACATTCACAACTGTTAAGAATACATTTCGTCAATCCACTGCCCGACGGGAAATGTGGAGCAACGCTAACGAGTTAGTATGTCAGGAATACAATCTGATTTGTCTGTGGTGTTCCGCTAGAAGTCTCTTGTAAGGATGAGCAAGAGCTCGAGGTTTGAATTCCGGCCGGTAAACAACTTTGTGAAAATTGAAAGTCTAATGAAAGCGAGATGGGTTGCGTTTATTGGATACCTCAGATCCTATATACATAAACAGCATTCAGCTTTTTTGTCAGTAAAATCATAATAATCAAATAATATTAAGTAATGTAATGAAAATCAAATACGAATAAATGCGAGGCGTGTGTGTATTATACGTAAATTTGCCTGTGGTAACATGCGTAATATTCATATACATATTTAGAGCTGATAGTTTGGATCAATTGTGTAATCTTGGAATGTTACGGTCTTCCTTTCCGCCGCACATATTTAAATTAAAACAGAATGATGAAACGTGCAAGCGTATCCAGTTGAAAGCTCAAATATTGTAGCTTCGAGCTCGAAATTTTGAGTCCAACCTTTTTACGAGTGTGGGGTGGTTTTGTATATCCCTAATAATAGTGTTCTCATCTGGAATATGAACCAATATATGAATGTAATTTTACCAAACAAGGGCTGAAACTAACATTTGGATAGTGCTCTAATTTTAAATCGGACAATAGCTTGTTATAAATCGTTCCGTAGCCCGCTTAGGCATTACGAATTTTGCAATGAAGTTAAATATTTTTTTAGTTCAAATACAACATATATTTTATTTTCGACATTTTTGTTTTCCAAATTCAAACAATTTGTTAGGTCACGGTGATTAAGTTGGAAGAGCGCTCACATCTGGTGCTAGGATTCCTCGGATCGATCCCTGCTCATGCCATGTGGACTTTCTGGTGTTCCCTGCTTATGTCATGTGGACTGTTAATATATTCTGCTATCCTGGTTGTCATATAGCGCGTGGCGCATTCTATTCCCACGTTGATGTACAATGTTTTGCCGTCGCATAGTATAGGACAGCAGGAATCAAATGCCATCTCCTCGCTGATTTTCTTTATTGGATGATGTAGTACTTCAGCGTGTCTCTTATTTGTGTCCTTTTTAAGTACATGAAAGCTTGAACATTGCCTGCTAAATAACCCAATTAGCTGTTTCCTTTTCGGGAATTAATACTTTTGTAAACAATGTTTTTACACTTTGGTCACTCCAAAATGTCCAATGATGGGGCTAGGGCGTACTTCCTCAAATAGTTTCCTTGTCAACGTTTGAGGTATATACAAGAGGTAGACCTTGCCGTGGCGTGTTTTTGTACTCTATAAAGAACTTTGACATTAGTAGTGTATAACTGTAATGCTCTTATTGCTGTATGTGGTATTGGTTCTATCCTTTTTAGTGCCTTTATTATGCCAGAAAAAGGATCTTTTCCTTGTTCTGCAATTAATGTTTCAGTTGAGATACTATGCTGGATGCAAAAGTTTTCTTCTAATGTATTAGATCGAAATACTAAATCTTGTTCCGAGGTGGAACTTATATCAGTTCTGTCTGTTCGCCAGGTTTTTCGTATTTTTCTTCTTCTTTCTTTAACTGTTATTCATCGACATCCTTTTCAATGTCGGTTGTTTGTTCCAGACGGATAATTATGTCTGCAGGTTGATCTTTTCCTTGTCTGTGGCGTACTTCAAACTGAAACTCGCTAATGTATAATCTTACCCGCTCAAACTTGCCGGATTTGTCAGGCTGGTTCTGTAGAATAACTAGAACTTTGCTTTCGGTGAACAAAATAAAAAAACTTGCCATAATAAAGTACTGAAATTTTCTAAGGGAATACAAAATTGTTGCTAATTCTTGGGCCTATGTGCTTCTGTATCTTTCTGTTTTTGGCAAGCGTCTTGAGCAATATGATATCACTTTTTATTTTCAGATTTAGGATCCTAAGTTGCCAATATTCCGCCGACTTGTATTTTACTGCTGTTTGCATATACTCTAATTTCTAAGTGGTCATCAAAGGGTTTAGATCTGGTGCATTAAAGATGCCTTGTTTTAATTGAACAGACTTTTTCCATTTCTTTGTTCCAAGAAAATTTAGTCTCTTTTGAGAGAGTTGCTTGAAGAGTCTCCATTTTTTCGATGTATCGATTTATATGATTTCTGGTAAACGAGCAAAGTCCTAAAATGATCGTAATTGCCTTTTAGTTCTCGCCCTTCTACATTCTTGTATTTTTTTCAATTTTTGGACAAATCGTCATTTTCTCTCCACTTACTTTATGTCCTAGTACATTTAATTCTGAATAAAATAAGTGACACTTTTGAGGCTTTGGTCTAAAACTATGTCTGTGAAGTTGTCGTAACAATTTTCCCAGTCAGTATTTATGCTGCTTGCCCGTAAAGTCGCTTACTACAAGATCATCTGCAAATGATGTGATAGAATCAGATAAACCCTGTAATACCATTATAGCAGCTATACCTTGAGCGCTAGTAATATGACCCATAACGCATTTCTTCAATTGGTACGTTTTTCTAGTATGTGGTATTACGAAAAACGTGTATTTCCAACTACTAGAATGTCAATCTATTTGATTATAGCTAGCAGATATATCTAATTATGATATCAGATTCTTTCTTTTAAACTATTCAAAACATATTCTGTGCTTTGAAATGGAATGGCCAAGTACTTATTATATTTGTTACAAACCTGGAGATTAAAAACTAAACGAAATTCTTAAGAACCAGGTTTGCGAACCATAAGCTTGAAAATTCACTTATACCTCCCTAATTATGTTTGATTTTAGCAAATCTTCCAGCTGTTTATCTAGTTGAGCTCGAAGAGCAACAGGAACGGGAGATCATCTTTGACGGAAGGTAGCTGCTTTATATATTCTTACACGGTGTACATAACCCTTAAATGACTATGTCATTTGGAAAATGCGGAAAGTTATCTCTATACTTGTACAAAAGTTTATGAATTTGTTCCTTTAATTTTATGTCGAAATTTGGGTTTATATCGAAAGCAGATATATCAAAATAATTTTCTGTAAGTTTTAGTCTATTATCTAATTCTTGCTTTGTCCTATATTTATATATATCGTCCAAGTAATCTTGTTTTACGTCTTCAACATTGAGAGAAATTTCTTCACCATTTATATCAGCGTAGGCTACTGGAGTTTTTTTAAAGTTTATTTTCTTTGACATTGGATTAATTACGAAAATTGTACCGTCATTTACAGGCATTTTAACGATTAATTTCTTAACCCATATTTGTCACGTAATGTCTGTACCAAATGGAGATAAATAAATGCTTACTTCTGTTTTTCTTCTAAATTCTTGACTTGTACAGGAAGAAAAAACTAGGTTTTAGCACGTATGTGTTTGGAAACTATCACGGCAGCAGAAATATGTTCTTCCACTTGCTTTAGGACAGCTTGCGAAATTGAAGTTTTTCCATTTCCTTGATTTGGAAGTCTTGGTTTCCTTGTTTTTTTATAGAAAGAAATAATGTTTCTTTTTATATCAAATTTTGCTTGCAGCCTTTAGAGAAGATATTGTCCAATTAGAGGTCCTATGTTTTCTTGCTCAGTTATTCGAAATTAATGTGTGTATGAAGTGTTTCTAATTTTGAATTTAATTAATGCAATAAAATTCCTTTGGACACGCTTTCCTGCAATACCAGACACATTTGTAACATATAGAAATAATGTAGAGTTTCTTGGGATTTAAGATCTGGACAATATAAAAATTGTGCTTGCTGGATCTATGACTAGGTATAATTTCATAATCCTTGCGTATGTTGATCATAGATTTATTTTCTTCAGTGTTATATTTCACTAATTCCCAATTTTTCGTTGTCGTCAACTGACCTTAAATTTTCGATGGTTCAGCTGTGGCAGGTCCTTTTGGTGAAATTTCAGCCTTCTTTCTGTTTATTTCTGACTGCGTCCTCGGGCCGTCTTTTTGAGTCTGGGACGCCGTATCTAGTTTTCCGAATATTCGTCCTCCTTTTCTTGGTGCCAACAAATCTGAGCAGAGTGCCCTCGCTTGAAACATACGGCGCAGTCTGAAACTGTGCCAGGTTCACCTTGATTTTTCTCTTCATCTTTTTTTGTAATGTTGTGCCCCATTTTCACTTCATTTCTTGTTATTGTAATATTTCTTGTTCCCTCTTTTTCCTGTAATCTTGCTTCTGGCTAGTATTATTTTTAATATCCATCAGTAACAATTCTGTCAGTTTATTCCTTATGCTCTCCAAACTACTTTGAGGTTGGTTTGTCTGAATAGGAGCAGGACTGACTTGTTGTATCTGGTAGGTTGAGCTGTAAATATTCTGCTTGCTGGGTTCCTGCCCAGGGGAAACTGATTGATTGCTATACCAAGCAAGGATGGATGGTTGGGCCATTGAGATTTTGTTGGATGATATATAGGTATTTCGTTAGGTAGCTAAGGTTTTGACCATGGTAATAAAGATCTTAGGCTTGAGGATGGCTTGTAGGGATATACTTGACCAGGAGGTTCTGGTTCTCCATTTCGAAAGTCAATTATGGGTTCCTGTGTGATCCATGGAGGTAAAGTTTGTGTTGTTGTCGTTTGCTGGTTTTGAATTTGCTGAAAAGGTTGTTGCCTACTTGGATTTTGTACTTGAAAAATTTGGCAATTTTGAAGTTGACTGCTTGGCTTCTAGATGTCCATCTGCGGATACATTTGTCCCAGGTTGTACATGGAATTTTGGAAATTTGTATTCAAGTCCTTTATCTGCGGAACTGGATGATTTATCATTGGAGAAGTTCTTGAAGTTTGACCCTGTTGTGCTTGGTCCACCATCGCTAACAATGCTTGAGACTTTTCCATAAATTCTCTCTTCTTTAACAAATCCGTTGATGCTTCAATTGCGTGCAAACGTTGTTGTAGATCGCTCACGGATGCGTAGTTTTGTAATGCTATATTTAAAAAAATCTTGTTTAGACCTAATGATAAATAATGAACTTTCTGTTCCTCCGTAGCGTCTGGGATGTTATGCCTTATCACCCTTACTTTTCGTAAAAAAATAGGAGACAAAGGATACATTGGCAAAAGCTCTTTACCTTTTGCGTCGTCCCACTGTTGCAAAGAAGCTAAATGCTCAAAGAACATAACAAATCTGTCCGGGTTTTCATTGATGTGCCCAGAAAATTTTGTTAAGTGAAACAGAATAAATGATGGCTTTAATGGAGTTAGAATATCGCCGTTTTCACTATTTTCTTTTTCTTTTTCAAAATTTTCATTTCGACCAACTGACCTCGTGTTTATTGGCATTTACTCATAACAATGCTTGTGATAAGTTTTTTTAATGATATTTAAAAATCTTATTCCCTAACCTAAGCCAGCAATATTAACCATGTATTTGACAAACAGTGGTATTAAGAACAAAATATAGTCGCTTCACAAGATAAAATAATATTGGTATTTTGGACTTTCTTTTTTGTGCACTCTTTGGGCACTTTCTCGTCTCCTCCACCCTTAAAATGTGAAATCGACGTCTACCACCACTTCCTTCTAATTTTGGATCGGTAGAGACAATGATACTCGGGAGTGGTTTTAGCCCTGAACCATTTATTTATATAAAAGAACAAGGTTAATGAAACTACCGTCCCGAAGGATACTGATTTACAAGTTATTTAGTATGGACGGCTTCTAAGATATCTTCTTCGTTGGGGTGATCTTGATAGAGATTATGGTATATAGGAAAACACCAGTTCCTTAGCGTCCTGCATGTCGGGTAATTGTACCAGTTCCTTGGCAAACTGCGTACAGGAGAAGTTTTTGGTTTAAGGTTAGAATACAAACCAGTTCCTTAACAAACTGCGTGCGCAGGATAGTACCAGTTCCTTAGGAAACTGCGTACCAAAGACCTTCCAGTTCCTTAGCAAACTTCGAACGGAGAGAAGGAGAGGAGCTGACCACCCGGGGATTGAGTGCTGCGTGCAGGTCCCTTTTAAAAGTGATTGTAGGGTGGCTCTTGTTGCTTCTCCTACATTGATTAAGGGTCCCTCTGTCTTCTGTTATCCGCTCCATCTAGATTGTGGAGTTGACCGTCGTATGTCATAACATGTTTACTTCTTACTCAAATGTTTGTTCTATAAACGTGCCTGTTTGTTTACATAATGTGCACGTGCTCCTAAAAACCAGGATCATTACAATGTGGCACACTACCTGGTAGACACAAATTGAACGATATCTGAATTTTACTTTTCTGAATCTTATATAATACTAAAAATGTAAGTTAAATTACAAGAAAACAATTTCACCGAGTTCAGGTTAAATCATATATACAGTGGAAATATCAGACATTTTTGCAACTTTTGTCTCCCTCCTACTCGAAATATCTCCACGACCCAGTAATGTACTTTTCTAGTTTTATGATCATACGGGTTATGCCTTTATAATGTCGTCCTCTCAAGTTCTACTCAGAAGATCACTGGCTTATTAACGCAGTTACTACTACTACTGCACATAGGTCCTCTCTCTCTCTCTCTCCCTCTCTCTCTCTCTCTCTCTACCTATCTATCACTCATACACGTACCCTTGAATTTATTCGAACAGACGATTCTTTATTAGGTGGCAACACTTTTATTAAGGATCCACAAAGCTGCTCCCAAACTCGTAAAGATGTTGGACTCAGAAATTTTAATTTCAGATTTGTCTGGTTCCGATAGAATAGTCTGGTTCCTAATTAGGCCTTTGTCAAAAAAGTGTTATTCTTGGTTACATGAAAATAGGGACAACTATACGCTACTATCTATATTATTTACAGTTAGATGGATCCGGTCGTATGCTTCTGCCAAGATACATATTTAGGCAATTCTACGCGTTTCTCAGTAAACGTTGGATGGCTAGCTGCAAATAACAGTCATACAATTCAACTGACAGTCTTTCCAAATTCTGAGGAATTAAGACTTTGCGTGAAAACCTACACCTGTTTTATGCAAGAACGCCCGTTGTGCCTTTCATAAAATTCTAATATTTGGAACTTATTGTTTTAGAACCAGACACGCTTTTCTCAAAATATCCAACTTCATACTTCATACCGTGATCGTTCAACTTCATGCGTGAAAACTTTTCATTATTTTCTTTGTTTCTTCAGTTTGCGTAATGGATAGCCACATTTCAGCAGATCTAGATTTCACATTCAGCTATACAATTGCATCTAGACTTTCTGACATAAATATGTGTTTGGACATTGCACATGCTACTGCAGATGAATTTGCGTATAATACACACACACGTCTCTTTTTTTTAAATTTAATGATACTTATCGATCTTATACTTTACCGTGCCATGTTTCTTGCTGATAAAAAGCGATACGTACTTATTTTTATTTGTAATTTGAAGTAGCGAATTTGGGTGTTCGGTACGGAATGTTAAGGCAAATCAAGCGATTCACATTACGACGAAAGCTCCGCAGGCTCGGAATGTTGTGACATGCTCTCCGTACCATTCATGTTGATGGAATGGCTCATATTTATTACAGGCAATTGTCCAGTATTGCAACATTCACACAAACGAAGCAAAGACGTGTGGAAGTTCTGAAGAGGGGAACGAACATTGTATCACTTTACTACTTAAAAAGCAAAATAATTTAGTTCATTTTGACTTAGATTTCGCTGATAAAGTTTACTTTTAGTTCCATTTAATGCGTGTGCGAAAATGGCCTGTATTTGGGATATTTCAACACAAAAATAAAAGCACAGGAACAGGAAAATTGCAGCATTGTACGAAAATTGTTGTGTACCGTTTCAGAACTGAAATTTAAGAGAAACGCCTTTCTTAGTTATTATGACACAAATCATTAGATTTTTCAAACCCAGCCATGATTATCACTTAGAGTTCAACATTGTAAGTGTAAATGGAGTCTTACATGGTTTTTATTAATTTTTTACTGATAAATTTAAAAATTCGAGGTGTATGCTCGACAATCAGGGGTTGACACCCTCATTCGAGTGGCCGACAAAATCCTTCAACCCAGCTCCTGTGGTTCTGTAAGTAGGGTCTCGGATTTCTAATCGGCAATGGATAGGTTCAGCAGTTCGAACCATTGTGACTAGCTTTCAACGGTATCCCTCATTTGCTCCAGACAAATGCAAAAATGGTACCTTAAGTAAGACCCTGACAAATACCTTCCTCGTCCTCAGCTGTAAATCAATTAAAATTAGCTTCTCTAAAACTTTGCATAGATTGACGGGAATAAATCGCACCATGTTCGTATGTTTTAGTCAGCAATCATAGTTAATTACAAGCTCTCCAATGTCTGAAGGCCATAACTAAAATTCAAAATTCAAACAAGCCCACCAATAAACAAGTGAAATTTGCACGAATATTAAATTGAAAAATTGAAGGTCATATTTTGAATTTAATTGGTTGTATAAACAAAGATTGTTTTCCTAAAGGGAACATTCACGAAAGGAAGGTGTAGTTTCTTCAAGCTGTTAGCGCTCCTGTCAAATAAGGCCTTTGAATAATATTTTCAAAAGCAAAAAGCCCAAAAGCAGTTACTCTGCAAGACGTCAGGTTAGATGAGGTTTTCATTACAACCAACATGAGAGTATTCTCCGAACGTAAAATTTTTCACACTATGTGATTAAAATATCAGAACACCCTGCTTAGCGTGTGTTTATCATGGAAGAGGACACTGTACTGTTATCCACCTCGTGGAGTACATGGTCGGCTATCTCAGAAGCCAGCAGACATCGCGAGGCAGCAGTGTTGGGCGATCTGAGGAACTTAGGTACATTGAACGTGGGCTGGTGATTGGGCACTACTTGTAAAAGTGTGTGCGCAAGGGTTTCACCCTCTTGAACATCCCTGAGTCTACCGTTTCCCATGTTACACGGAAGTAGAAACGAAAGAAGATTAAACAGCCTGCAGATCGACCTCCCATATTGACCAGGGACTGTCGAGTTTTAAAGAGTGTCGTGCAGCGCAGTCATCAATCACCCATTTCCACCATCGCGAAGGAGTTCTAAACGACACTAAGATCTTCTCCAGGCATGGATCCTTTCAGTGGTAACGGGGTTACAGTCCTGGACGTACTTGACTCCACTTGTTGCTTTACATGGCAATGTCACGGCACAATGTTATGTTGGTATTTTAAGCACTTTCTGCTTTATATCACGGAAGACTATTTCGAAAAAAAAAAAACAATTGTATCTTTCAACATGACGGAGCACATGTCCACACTGCATGGATAGAGAGGGAGTGGTTTGACAACAACATACAAATAATGAATTAGTCTTCACAGTGTCCTGAATTGAATCCGATAAAGCATCTCTTCATTAGCCTGGAATATTCTATGTATTTCCACACTCATACATGGAAATCGAGCATGTATTGATGTCCGATTTTGCAATAATCCGCGAATATTCATTTAACAATTATAATTCTGTCTTCAATATTTTCTAAATTATTTCAATACTTATAGCGTTAAAATTCGGGAATGTTCTCTTTTCAACACGTTCGTGGAACACTTATTCTCCGTGAGTATATACGAAATATTCATATATATTTTTAATGTTCATCTGTGTATGAATCCTAACGCTCGTTGTCTTGTAATCAAGGGGTCCCGGGGTCAATTCTTATAGGAAAATAAGTGTTTCGGAAAACACGTTAAACTGTAAGTCCTGTCTTAGGACGTCATTCAATGGAAGGCAATCGCAAACTACGATCCGTTCACCTTGCCCAGAGATCCTGCGGCCAATCTTGTCTATGGGCAACACAAAATATAATAATCACAATTTATTGATATATACCCACACATACTTGTAGTGTATGACGGTGCGTATCCATTACTAGAAATCTTTCAAGTAAAGATCTGTCTTTTCGCCTTCCTTCCGCAGAATGTTCACAGATAACACACATCCTCAATGTGTTCCGTTCCACTCGTGAGAACGAACGGTTAATGTTACCTGCTTCAATTTACGAATATTTAAACCTACCTTTACTTAGAAAATTTTTGGAAAACTCTTAGTTCCTTATGGAAATACCTTGCTCAGCAGTTGCACAATTTTGAAAAGAGCAGTTAGAATGTCTGACGCATGCTGCATCACCTCTCCTGTTACAGGTGTTAACTAACTAACTAAATCACAAATTCGCTCTGTGTTAATCGAACTCGTCAGTTCAAGATCAAGTAAGCACTCGCAAGTTCGCAATCTCGGCAAGTAAGTTTCGTCAGCAACATGTACATCTCGAAGATCACTTATTATATTGTCATCCCAACGACGCATTAACTTGGCTTCCATGGAATATTTTCCCCTATCTGAAGTACATGAACCTGCCCGACTTAGGTATCCTGATTTTATCATTCTTCATATATCGAACGAATCATACAGTCGGTGAACTTCCACATTCTGCAGTCTCTTCCAGCCTTCATACTTTAACCTTCGCAACTATAAAGTATTACCGAGAGAATAACCCTTTTGCACATTTTCAGTTTCAACTTCCTTTATATTAATTGCAGTGTTTCTTGACTGAATAAAAACACGACATAATCAATACAAAGTGACCTTTTATTTCATCAATGAACTTGTTCTTGCTTGTTGCATATGAAACAACTATTTAAATATATTTACATTCTGCATGTTCTCATTCATAACTATTATGTCTCTATTCCCTACATCCTCTGTGCTTAGGGTTTTATCGTGTTTTTTCTTCTTCTCTGCGTTCACCTGTAAACCTATTTCATGCTAAGCTACTACTAAAATTTCGGTGTTAGTCTGTAGTGCTTCAATATTGCTTTTATTGTTTACATCATCCACGTAAACGTACAGTTGGTTCATTGTTAGTTGAACATCAACTGTGATGTCTTCACCCGGTAAATAGTGTTGTTTAGACGTCGATTGAATGTTTACCGTAGGTCTCGAAATGGTACTAATTTGTAATATCGGCGCCTTGCTGATCTTGTAGTCTAATCATCAAAGCGAATGAAGCTGAGTATTTTTTTAAATGTCGCAGTCCCATTATATCTCTGAAAATGGGATGTGCATACAGCGAAATAACACTATGGTGGTTTGCTTTCAAATATCCAGCTGTCACCAAATGTCCAACCTACTCTTTCATTTCAACCACATGATATTTTTTCCATAGAGATATTTTTTCAGTCATTACTCTGGTTCCTTCTCTATTTGTCAATTTAGCAAGTAGATTCCACATATTGTAGTCGGAATAGAAAAGGAAACTGTCCAGTGGTTCACGTACTGTCTTATTTGATGGTAGAACAACTTTGTGCAAGCTCGTGCGAAGGGTTTTACGTTTTCTTTCTTCCTTAATGTAGGGGGTCTGATTTCTATACTGTTCCTTCTTTGCCTCGCAGTGTAGTGTTTTCATACGCACTGAGACTTTATTGATGGTATTTCCATACAAACTAGGCTGGTCGTCTGTATAAATTGGGATCAATATATGTTGCTGAGAAAAGCAGAGTTGATTTTACAGTTTTTAGGGACCTGATAACTAGTTAACTTATCTCGCTAACTGTATCCCGGAACAAACACGATTTTCTTCAACAATGTTACTTTGTAATGATGGATGAAAGGAGGATCGGATTTTACATCGCATGAAGTGTGATGGCTCGAATTTTGCCACAGTCAAATACACTCATGCGTCATTTAGTGTCGCCACATACTTCCACTTTTCCCCTGATAAATGGCGTTCTCAGAGGCGCCTGTTGATGGTCGTTCTCTCATGCCAATGGGCATCAGTTAGGTAATGTCCACGACATGAAAGACGGAGGCTCAACTCTTCATGAAGGTTGCGATTCACAATTCACTGTGTCACACTGAATAATGTGTCCATCTCAGAGAGGGATTTTCTTTGATATCAACTAGACACAACCTATGATACACAATGGGAATCACTGCATTGCATATTCGGTTCTTAGTTTCCTTCGTGGGTGATTGAATCGCTGGTAACTCTTTTTTTTTAATTTTAGACGCGGAATATTTGGCGTGGAAAATTGTAACTACATAGCAATCCCAAAACCGGTGTTAACCTTTGTAGCCATGATGCGCACAACACACGCTTGCGAGAGTTACTCACAACTGCAGGCTGTAGCTTTCTCCTGAGCTTTTAACCACACGGTTCTGTCCATTCTGTGAGTAGGGCCGATTCAAATTTTGGCACATGTACGCGGCCCAACCTTTTGTAATCAATTAACAAATGATTTCTTTTCTTCCAAGTTAGCAGCACTGAACATCTTTGTTATATTCGAACTCATAACTTGGAACATAGTAAGTTAACAGGGTTAGATCTTTTACTGATTATAATTGGTATTATTTTAATGTACTAAGTAAGCTTTCCCAATTAAATTCGCACATAAACTTATAAACCACGAAGAAGTCGCATGATAATCGTATATTACTCCTTATTTCAGACTCCACTTATAGCATGTCTAGCTCTCTAGTTGTAAAACTATGTCAACACATTACCTATTTTGCTTTCAACGATATATATGAACTTCACCTAAAACTAATTTCTGAGCTTGTGTTTCTACCTAGACTCTACCTAATGGTTCACCCCCTAATTCTTTATATTTTCGTTTCGTTTTCATCAATGAACACTGGTGTCTGACAAGTAAAGTACCCGAAGTGAGGACTCGAGTTGCTCATCAATTGATACCTTAAATTGAAGCTAGTGACGAGTAGGGTACACCTGTGAAATCCTAGCTGCAGAGCTCCAGTAATAAAAAGGTTATGGCGGGTCAAAGTTCGAAGAGAAAGCGAATTTAGCTGCTTGTGATGTGCATGTTTTGCTGATTATCCCGATGGTAATACGTTGTACGTTGCTCCCAATTAATGGAATATGTAGAATGATATCCCTCTCTCTGCCTGATATTCCACTTTCTTTTAAAGTGCAAATAAGGATGATAACGTATCAAATGAATTATGCCCTAATCATATAACACTGTTCAAACGTTTAATTCCTGGTGGTTTCACTGGTTTCATCCAACTACTTGATGTTTACTTCTTCCGTCCATATAAATCATTTATCAGGTTCATTACTGACACAGTTATCGCTTCCTCGGAAATTAATCTCTGGCATCGGGATAACATTTTACGAATGCAGTCCTTCACTCTCTTCCA
The DNA here is from genome assembly GCA_022664845.1 of Lepisma saccharinum. Classification (NCBI taxonomy): domain Eukaryota; kingdom Metazoa; phylum Arthropoda; class Insecta; order Zygentoma; family Lepismatidae; genus Lepisma; species Lepisma saccharinum. The sequence continues at coordinate 14,372 of JAGDQP010016291.1, read as the reverse complement.
ATTCAGCGCCTCACGATTTCGCAACATGATCAGGTTTGCGTTTTACAAAAGCGGCTACTTGGATGAGGAGCCCGAGTCCTGGATGTCTCCATTGAATTATTGTTTTGATTCTAATATACGTGACGAGTGTTACAAGACCTCATGTGAGAACGTCTCTTTTGTCAAGTGTGCTCATTGTGAGTAAAGTATCTGCTTATCGCACGCCTTCATTGACGACTTACATGTTGATTGTATCAATGTGTAGTACTTTGTACGTGCCTCTTTCCTTCACATGAATCGCATTGCAATTCAAAACCATGTTCTTCTGACTTTTGTTCTGCCTTTCATTGTGACTTGTTTCAATACAATTCGCTTTCTCTTTGAACTTTGACCCGCCATAACATTTTTATTTCTGGAGCTCTGCAGCTAGGATTTCACAGATGAGCAACTCAAGTCCTCACTTCGGGTACTTTACTTGTGAGTGGTATCAACCAAAATTACTTTTGTTTGGCTCGGAAAATAGCATGTCTTTGGTAGACTTCAATACCTGTGGCAAAAAAGTCCATCAAGCAGTGCAGCTCTTAAAGCCATTTGAAACTTGTCTGTCTTTTTAGTTTGGCAATAGCTACGCAGGACGATGACAACCCTTTTAAATATTTCCTATCCATCACACGTTTTACTTTCTTATTTATTCCATATTGACGCTTTTGTTATAACTCTGCTTCAGTAAATATTTATATCATCTATAGTGACGGGTAAATACCATATATTCAAAACATATCCCTTCATCGATATGTAATTCACAGTATTAATCCCTAGAAAGCATTTATTTTGCAAAACAATAAAAATAAATATACTGAAAACTATCAACTTCGCAAAACAGTTATACTAAAGCTCTTCAGAGAATACTTCGAATTACAAGTAACCCTGCACGTTATATACGTAATTATAATTCACAGGCACAATCAATCCACTACTGGATGAGGCCTCTTCCGGAGGAAGGATTTGATCTACTGCTCAGATCTTCCGGTGGAAGGATTTGATCTACTGCTCACACGTGTTGGTACAGCAGAGCCATAGCTCTGAACTTTGATCGCCACAGTCCTTTGTTCACCGCAGCTAACCAATTTCATCTCGATTCTAAGTAGCCAGTGTTCCCGACCTTCACGCCTTCGAAATATTTCCTTGGTAGAGCGGGAAACCGAACCCGGAAATCCACGATCAGCACTCAGAGAGGCTAACCACTAAAGTAGCGGTGCAGTCTATGTATACTCAGATTTCATAGTTTATCACCCCATGGTATAATAATTATTGTAAAGTTCCAATGAACATTATTAATGGATTTACTATGTAGAAATTTATCATTTTTTGCAAACAAATTCACTATTTGATATTACAATAGAATAACGCATTTTGTCCCATATAGGGCAAACCTTTTCTCAGAGAAGCTGTCACTTAATAATGATGTTACGCTCCAGATTGAAGTTAATTCGTTGTATAATGCAAAAGGGGTAAGTAGGGAAAAACACATATGATATAAATTTTTATTTATTAGTATTAACTTATTTCTATAATTTAAATTTGAAAATATCCGTTACAAAAGATTGCTTACAAATTAGCTGTAAATTTAAACTAAGCGTTCGATATTATAGACAATCTGGTAATTAAGAAACAATACATACTATATATCACTTTTTATTTGTTTATTTATTGGTATTAAATAATTAATATAATCTAAATTTGAAAATACCCGTTAAAAAGGATTGCTCACAGATTACCTGGAAATTTAAACTGAGCGTTTGATATTATAGACACTGTGGTAAGTAGGAAGCAATACAAACTATATAAAACTTTTTATTTATTAGTGTTAAATTATTAATATAATTTAAGTTTGAAAATATATGTTACAAATGATTGTTCACAGATTAGCTGTAAATTTAAACTGAGCGTTTTATATTAGAGACAGTCTGGTAAGTAGGAAGCAATACATACTATGTAAAACTTTTAATTTAATAATATTATATTATTAATATAATTTAAATTTGAAAATATCCGTTACAAAGGATTGCTCACAGATTAGCTGTAAATTTAAACTGAACGTTTGATATTATAGACAGTCTGTAAGGAATATTTGTGAAAAAGACAATGAAAGAGTGGCCGAAGCCCCCACCCTAAGACCCCAGTTATTAAGACCAAAGACCAAAGACCCACCCTAATTTCACACTGGTGTTTCGATGCATGTTATATTTACAATACGAAATGACGGTTCGATACCTCTTCTCTACAAATGCATTGATTAAGTTCAACTAATGTTTCTATTCCAATTGTTGGATTCCCATAGAAGTATACGCTATAAAAAGGTTAATAAATATGTTTGAAATTTCAAATTATGTGTAATAGCTACCAATATACTATCTATGTGTATGACGTTTTGTTTATTTTTAATTAATGTCATTTTTTAAAGTTTATTCTTGAATTATATAAATTCGTACATTAAAATATTTGTTCGCCCAGTAATCTCAATTGTCCTAAATTGTCACATATCTCATAATTTTTTTCTCAATAGAAGGAAATTAGCTTTCTCCTTTAATTAAAATACTCGTTAATAGGTTTTGTTTAATGTAGGATCATAGAAGTGATCAGCGCTAAAGATTAGGCCTACCCCATTAAATGTACAAACCTACTTTGCACAAAATGTACTGATCCTAAGAAACTGATTTTATAATGTTTATTTATTAAATTGACCTTTGGTCATTTTGTTTAATGATTTGAAAATAAAGATATAACTTAACATGTAAAATCAAAATTATTTTCTATTTCATGTATGTACACTAACTAAATCTAGTGAAAGGAATATTCCGCGAGCTGGTTTTAGGTAGCCGATGGATATAGCCAAGGGGAGCACGACTACTTTGGATTTACTTTGCTTCGCTCGGGAATGACGTTAGTCTCAGCCAACAGTGAGTCTATTTCACGCAAAGCACAAGGCAAAGTCCAATGCATTTAGTTAAATACAGTAGACAACAAGTACGTCGGGACGGACGTAAGCCATTGTGCTGTTACCGCCCTTACAATTAATTTTCTCTTATCCTTTATCTTAACAAGTACATCCACATTTTAAATAACTTAAATAATTTTCTATGTCCTCTGCTTACAAGTGAAATGTATTAAGTAAAAAATAGTTTAAAGAAACGAAATTGTAACTTTGCAGGTCCTGTAAAAGTCAGTATTGGAAAAACAAATATAAGGATTATATTTTATTCACACCACTTATCTATCATTAATATCAGATTATTTTTATGTTATTTATGTATTAGAAAACCACATAAACTTAAAACCATCAATTTTTAACTTACCATGTTTCACTTGAATGCAAGCCAAATGCCGAGCAAGATGGGAATATTGGCCGGGACGCAGTCGTGACCCCGGCTAGTAGTCGTTAAATAGTTGAAGTAAGGTCGGCGCAGACCCATAATTGGCGTTTGGTCGTCGGCCCTATTTTCGGGCCACTGTCGGTTCCCCAACTTCCTGATATACGAACAAACGTTGCCCAGCTCACGTTCCCCGACGTCAGCTTCTTTTTGGATTTTTAAAAATCAAAAGTCTTCCCGTCTGTTGGTTGGCCTTCTAAACTTTCAGAGACTAAAACCGATGTCGCCTCGCTTGCTGGGTTATAAGCTTAAGATGCATTTAGAATATAGAATAGGCATGTATGTTCTGTGTATTTTTTTAATTTAAATTTTATTTATGAACTTCAGGCATCTAAGCCTCAGTCCGTTATAGGGATGGGGGATAGAATGCGAGGAGGTTCCGGCCAGGGCCTAAGTTGAAGTTGCCATCCGGAATTTGCCTAGTATGACTGAGGAGATACCTAGAACTACCTCACTTAGCATGGCTGCTGTGTTCTTGAGTGAAATACAGTGAAGAAGTGCAAGGCAATAAATCGGACACATACAATAGGCAGGCATAATGCTTAGGAAACCTGGACAGTCCCGGCTTTGAGGATATATTCCGGCCTATTTGTGCCGCTGAGACGAAAAGTAATAAAACCGTTCACTGTAAATTCTTATTACTAACCTGCATATTGACATTCGCTGTGTGAGGTGTCCCAGTTTATACCTTGAGAAATTTAACAAATTTAATATTGTGTGTTGTCGAGTGAAGAAACGCAAAGCAATTTTAATTAAGTTTCTATTTTATTGTTAATATAATTTCTTAATTGATTCTGCTGTACTTTATGTAACGAACAATAAAGTGTGATGAGGTATTTCTGAGAGATGAATTCAATCCAATTGATATCAGTAATAACCAGCTGCAGTTTAGTCATAGCTGCATTTTTCATAGCGTTGATCTAGAGTGATTGAATAACAGGAAGCAATCCAAGAGAACAATTATTATTTCGACACGAAGGCACGTTCAGTTATTGACAGGAATAAGATCTTAGCCACCTGCATCATGAGTAACTGGGAAACTGCAATCAGAGAAGATCATATAGGAAATCAATGGATAAAGAAAACAAATACCAGTATCAATATTCCAATACGTTTGAAGAACACAATTTCATGAGAATTATGGACCTTTGTGCCAAAGACGAGAATGGATCCATTGTTAACATCCATTGTTCAGGACAAGTTGTCTCCAAGAGTAAATGTCCGATAGCCGATATCTTCTATTGATCTTATTTCACCGGACGTATGTTCTCAAATCCTGATGACAGAGTTAAGTACATAACCTGTCCTGAAAACTTCTCCTAAATTTCCACCGCAGAATTGTAACTCCCTACTTCGTCATCCTGCCAGTAAGTAACCTGTTCAATATATCCAACAAGAAACCTCTTCTTCTATCCTTTACTCTTTAGTTTGACATCAGATTTACACCACTATTTCCTTAGTTCTACTCTGTTATACTTCACGTGTTTCAGTTTATCTCCGATTCGGGTTTATTTTTTGTGACAGTTTATACTCGAAATTCTTCGTCTATAAGAAATGCGTTTTGACTTCTTTTGGACTTAGCGAATTTGGTACACACCAGGAAAAGGCAGTCCGCTGATCAGTGTTCGGAATTCTTGGCTAATGAAGTGGCATCCGTAGAATTAGAACATCTAACAAATTAAGTCTGTGTTGTTACTTTCCTGCAGCAATGACCGTAGGACTTTGGGTGAAATTGACTCTGCGCAAACGTTAGGGATTTCTATTGAATTGCCCTTTGTGTGCAATTTTCTTGATTTACTTGCTTTTAAACTTCAGAACATCTTCCCAACGTAGGTGAGTTTGTTCATCTTAAGTTGTTTTTTGGTTTGGAATATCTAACAAGTTTTATTAATTTTATGCAATTTGAGTCAAGACATGTTGGAATTTGTTAGTTACAATTTATGTAAATATACGTACAGCTTTCACATAGCGAGGGCAGAGCTTGAAACTTACAGCATCACCGCAGAAGTATTTGAATGTTGTGGTTTACTCCTAAGTTTATCCCGTTGGATGTTCGTATGTAAGCGAGTGTTATTTAGCCCAAATTTTGGGTACCATCATCTGCTCTACCAGAAGTTACGTCTCGGACTCTATTCCCGCTTCTACCAGTCTTCTAAGTCACCGACGAAAGCCGATACCTAATGGACTTTATTAGTGTTATCCAGGTTTAGATATGAAATTGCCTCCACCCACCCATTCCTAACGTATCTAGATTCAACTTTAAGGACCGAGTTTAAACGTCAGATTCCATCGCTGCGACCGCCCCATTATATTGTGCGTTAAAATTATACCAGGCCATATTTTCGGTCACTCCTTGTCCAAGTAAATTTACTTTGACTCAGCTCAATACTATTTCCGTTTCTTTCGTTTTCTTACTTCACGGACCACAAATTCAATGACTCGGAGAGACTTCACCTGCACGTACTTTACCGCACTTACGACCAAAAATTCTTTTGCAACAAACCACGTTGTTATACTCAATTTCCCCAAAATTCGGCACCACCCTGATTGTTCCGTCAGTGGCATGTTTGCTATCACCATTACCAACGTATCATGGACAAAACTTCGAATTTAGAATCCCTAATAAAAAAACTTCATTTTCAAATCAAACTTAAAGCATGTACATTTATCTGCAGACCTTAAAAACACTGTCGCAGGCAACAACCACAATACGCTCAACATGTGCATAAGTAGTCTATTACATGATGTGGGAAAATCTACAATTTATCTTGCCTCGGAATATTATTTTCGGACGTGACAGTCCATTATGTGTTTTAAACATTAGCTCCCCTTCGCTATATTTTATTCAACGTACCATCCCCTTAGATTTAGAACACTTCTACAATAGTAGCGCAATGTTCAGAAACGAGTTTATAAGTGTCTCAGACGACAGGCCTCATCTAAAATTTCGGTTTCGAATGTCGGACGAGTCCAAGGCTATATTTACTGTCATTGTAAACAGCATAACTCACCCAAACTTTAGATTTCTTGGACATTGAGAAAAGTATGAATGAAATTTCCTTGTAAATGATACATTGTGTGAACCTGTAGGACTACTTAACGAAATCTACCCTATTAATGTCTTAACTTCAACATAATTAATTTTGAGTAACCTTCCTGGCCACATTTATATATTTTTCTCTTTTATAATTAATTTAGTAGATTTCAAAAAGTAATTTAACTTTACCCTCAACAATTGGCAATCGTTTAGTTCTTGGTTTAGCTATATTTTTTCATTAAAACAGCATACCTTTGAGTAGGCTGCTGACATAGGTAAATCCAACCAATCCATCGAGGCTGATTTAAAGCCAAAAAGAAAGATGAATTATCTTTCAACCCAAGACAATATCATGCTAGAAAAATACTAAAATGGGTCGCCAAAAGATAAATTGGTTTTAGACACAGCTACAGCCTACAATTCAGAAAACATCCTAAGATAAGGAGCCAAAAATAATGAATTTTCTCCCATCCGAGCTACATGGCCTGAGCTTCTTAGTCGTCGCAATTTAATTATTCTTACAACATCTGGTTAGTCGTTCAGTCCGTGAAGTTCTTTATTATGCAGTCTCCTCCATCCTCCAGTCGTCTCGCCGCGTTTTGGCCCGTATATCATTATCAAATCCTTATTTTAAAACACTCGTTGTTTATGTTCATCTGCTAAGGTCGTACTCCAACTTTCGTAATCGTGCATTATTACCGGCAGAATAATCATTCTGTATATGTTCAATTTCAATTTCCTTGGTATTAATTGTAGTTAGGAGTTTCTGGAGTGAATAGGAACATGCGTTGCCCGATAATAAATGACTTTTTATTTCTTCCGTTACCTCGTTTTAGCTTGTTGCTCCCAGGTATTTAAATTTGTTTACTTTCCCTACGTTCTCATTCTTAATTGTCATATACATATTTCCGTTATTCTGTGTGTTTCGATTATTCATGTATTTTGTTTTATCTATGTTTAGCTGTAGACCTATCTCATCGCACGCTTCTACTAACACATCGGTGTTACTTTGTAGTACCTCTATATCTTCCCCTATTAAATCTACATCATCCGCATACACGAAGCAATTCAGCCCTAGTCCCTTTTTCTCGTCTTTTATTTTTAAAATCGAATATTCTAAAGCAAAGTTAAACAGTAGTGGTGAGAAAACATCTTGTTTCGATCCGTTTCGAATCTTGAAATCTGATATATTATTATATATCCATACTCTTGTTATGGGGTTGCTAAGACACAGCCGTATAAATTGAACAAGTTTCTTCGGAATTCCAAATTGTGCGAGGATATTGTATAACTTTACCCTTTTGATAGAATCATAAGTCTTTCTAAAAGCAGTGAATAGCTTGTGAACAGTCCCATTGTATTCCCATTTCTTCTCCAATATTTGTCCCAACGTGAATATCTTATCCAACGTGGATCTATTTCTTCGAAATCAACATTGGTGATCTCCAATTATTTCATCGTATAACTTACTGGTGGAAAGATGTTTCACAAATCGGATAGAAGAAAACTAACACGACTTTCGAAAACAAGCTAGGGCAAACCGGAACAAAACGTAACGGAAATACCATCAACGTTAGTTCTCTTCTGCAGAAATCAGAACGTTTGCCACATGGAACCTATCCATCTTACACAAAACAAAATATCATTAAAATAAAATATACTACACTAAATATCTAATATAACACTTAAAACATAGTTTACCTAAAGTAAGTAGAAACTTGTCTTACGCCTCATTCCAACCGCCTTTTCGAAACAACACATCCAGCAAGGAGCTGTAACAAGAGCGTCACATGCTACTCAGCATTTCTCTCTATTTATTTATCAGAAAACCATATTATCGAAGAATAAATATAGTAACCATAGTAACCGGCAGATAGAAACATGAGTTTTAATCAGTTTACCTGGAAGCAGTTTATTTATTTACAAAATGCTTTATATTTTAATTTTCCAAAATTTATTGAACCCAATGAATGTGAATTGTACGAAAATAGTGTATTTTCTTCTGAATGATAAAGCACCTATTTATCTTCAAATTTCGGCAAAAATAAAAAAGACCTAGGACGAGTCAAGAAAAAGTACCGCAAAACAGGCCATGCAACACCCACAGTTCAATTTGCTTCACGAGGGACGCCCAAAATACGTTGTTGAAATCAGTTCGAACCGTTTAGTTGTTATAAAAATTAGATTACTATGATTTTGCTATAACTTCAGGGATTAGGATGCACTAGTATGAAAGACTCAAGCTGTGAAAACAATACGTTTTCCAATTGAACATTAGACGCAGAGCGTATTTATATAACTTCGATTTGGTTAAATGTTATCTTCTTACTGTGATGGATCTGCTTTTTGGATCCAAGTTTGGAGGCCTAGATCTGGTAGAGCTGAGTTTGTTCAACGAGTCCATTCTCCACTGCACATACTTTGGGACTCTTTTCGGAAACACAAAACACATACCATCTGACTTGTGGGGAAAGGATACACGTTCAATAAGATTGCCTGGATACCCTCATGATTTTCCCGAACACAGAACCCGCGAGATTTAGACACAGGCGAAATACATACTAATTAAAATACAACCAATGTGCCATTAATCTGTAACACTGAATAGATTCCAAACACGCATTTAACAGATTTCTCGATAACATAAAGAATTCCACTCATCAACTGACTTCGTCGATGATTGTCGCTGGGGAAGCATACGTCGGGAATTGAACCGGAATTTCTAAAGCACAGGCGACCGTGAAGAGACATTTCTAGCGCAGTGTCTTTAATATTATATACTGTATTCACAGATAGTGCAGTCATTGGAATTGGTTAAGGAAAGTTCATAAGTTATGGATGGCTTTCGTTAACAGTCACTTGTTACTCAGAGGTTTCAAATGTTCCTGGGATAGTTTTCTTTTCTCACTTCTCTTGTACTAAAAGGATATTAGTAAGTGCTTGAAATAATGCAAATGACGTCAACGGTGACTCAATGTTCTGTCCTTGGCTATTGATGAAATTGGATCAAGTTGGCTAGTTACACGAAACAACTGATACACGTGTCTGTTTACTCAATTCTTCTTGGCACACTTTGCGTTACACCTGATAACTTGAGAGTGGACGTATCAATTTCCTTACAAGATGAAAATGGTTGAGGATCAATTGGCTTGCCTCTTTTTGTTCCTAAATTATCATGCCTGCACTCGGTTCTAGCCCGGGACGGAAAAGCTCCTTAGCATTATTTATTTCCTTTATAATTCCTAAAATCCCAAAATATGAACAAAATATTAAAATGGTACGAAAATTAAAATTTCGAACTGCAAATTGACTTGAGTTGGATGACACTACCGCCTCTGGGTAAAAATGAAATGTTACCATACTATGGTACTCCTTCAATTTTATGGTTTCCGAATATTAATGCATATACGCCGATATAGTTGTAAACTTCAGAAAATTTTGAAAAAATATTCATTTGTACAAGTAAAGGCGATTTGCAGTTTGATGCAAGCTAGTAAGCATTTGAACAAAAATATATAAGAATCTGAAAAATGTTACTACATGAAAATTATTCCGTATATATTGATTATTCATCTAATATACTAATGAATTATAACAAAAATAAGTATGCGAAATTTCAATTAAATATGGAAAGATAAAATTTGGAAATACACTTCAACAAAAAAAAAAAATATTCAACCTGAATGCACTGACTCTATACAACAATGTATTCAAAGGTAATCAATAAAAAATGTTGTAATCAATAAAAAAATGTATCGCTGTAAAATGTTGTTGTAGATTTCATTGTTTCTTCTTTTTATTGGGTATATTAATCATGAAAACAATTAGAAAAGCTTATATCAAGCAAAATGTAATAAAATTACTATGTATACTAATATATAATTTTTTTGTTATTCGTTCTTCAATGTTCTAGTACAAAAAATTGTTTATCTTGATTTGAACAGTTTCAAACTGATTAGGTTGCAGGTTTCTCTGTTTTCATTTGCTGTCAGACGAAGCGCAGACAGTTACACACCAGAGTGGTGAACGCGTCATTGTTCGCATAATAAAACATTTCGTGTTCACTATTTCAATATAATTAACTGAATATTACAAAACTCGGCTTTCCGATGAAAGCACTGAGACTCGGAGCATGAATGTTTATTTTCTTGTTGTTAAGGTGTATGTGACAAAACAAATGTCTTCTTTTGGATGAATCGACTAGCACTACGCAAATGAAATAAGGTATGGAATGTTATTGCATTATTTTCATTGTCAATTTCGTGGCCATTATTTTGTTGTCAATAGAGACCTTGCCCTTGTTTAAATAGTATATGTATGCATGAAGAAAACACAAGATTATTGGTGATGTAACTTATGATCACTTGATTATATGAAGTGACGAGTGCTTAGGAGGGAGTCCTGGTGATGTGCAAATTTGAAGTCAGCTGGCTTGTTTCAGTGGTTTCTTAGTCTTAATAGTGGCCCCCAATATTACTGGTGGTGTTATGAAAGTTTTGTGATATGCTGCCGCATAAATTTGTTTTTAGTAAATGCTGTAATTATACTGTGTGTACGAGCCTGCTACTGTGCTCTGCTCTGCTCTGCTCTGCTACTGTCTGCCTAATCCTGGAAGATCCTCCAATAATATAAGTAAAGCCCTTATTTAATTTTCAATTGCTCATGAGATGCTTCACTTACTTTACGAATCTTTTAACTTGATAAGATTTGATTGTATGTGATATTAATAACAAAGAGGTATAAGATTTTTTAAAAGAATTAGGGTTCACATAGAAAAAAATGCAAAAATAGCAACAAAAAAAACAAACGAAAAAATGCCTAAAAATAGTTAAAGAGTACAAAATTCAATACTGTATGCTGAAGAATAAAGCCTAATTGAAAACGAAAAATATTAATATTGTACTTATTATTCCTTACAATAAATATATATATATATATATATATATAT